>VXBJ01006129.1:336358-389023 GCA_013400055.1 Nycticryphes semicollaris
TCCGTCCCTCCGCCCTCCTTCGCCCCTTCCCGCCCCGGGGGGGAGAAGAGAGAGGTGCGCCCGCGGCTCTACCCTGGCCGGCCTCCCTCTTCCTTTCGACAGGGGCGGCGGGGTCTCTCCCTCATTGTTCCTTCCCGTTGGTCCGTGAGGGGGTATCGGAGGAGGGAGCGGTGGTTGGTGGGGTGTCTCCGCTCCCCGGTCTCGTCTCTCTCACACACCCCCTTTTCCCGCCGCTTGCTGCGGCCGGGGCGGCTGCGCCCTCCCCTCCCGGGCTCTGCGGGCGGGCCGAGGTGGTGACAGCGGCCGGGGCGGTGGGACCTGTCAGACCGGGGCGGGAATGATGATCTTTAACCCTTTGCCGGACCCGCGAGGACCTTGCTGTTCTCCTCCTTTCCTCCCCGTGGGGCGTTTGCGGCGGCGGCGGCGTAGCCCCCTTTCTCCGCTGCGTGGGGGTGTCTCCGCTCCCCGGGTCAGGATCTGTCTCCCCACTTTCAATACCCCCAAAAGCCGAGCGGATCCCCGGCTCCTCGCCCCTCTCAGCCCTGACAGCTCTTCCCTCTCCCGGCGCATCCCGGACCCGGCGTGGCCAGTCCTACCTGGGGACCAACCAAGGGCTAATCAGTCCGTTGGTAATTGTCCGATTCGCAGCCGTCGCCGTGAGAGCGGGGCGGCCAGATCCAAAATCAGGCTGGGAGAGCTCAGCCTCGTAGGGACGTGCCAAGTTTAGGGCAGTAAAACCTCTGTGGTGCAAGATTATGGTTGGACTCGATGACCTGAAAGGTCCCTTCCAACCTCGACAATTCTATGAATCTATGATCGTTTCAGTGGGTGATGCCCCTCGAAGGGAGAGGACGCTGGTTTCTATGAAACTGAGGTTCTTGGCATTTTTTTATTATTATTACTTTGTTTTCTTTCAAACTAATTCTTAACTGAAATCCTGCTGCAACTGTGTGCTTAGTCTTCTTTGCCCATTTTCACTTCTGCAGTGTTGTGGAAATTTGAGGTTTAGTTACAAAAAAAAAAGTAAACCTTACATAGTGAATATTTATAACATCACTGTATTTTAAAGCAATGACATAATCATTATATAAATGGATATTAAAGTAAGAAGTCACAAAAGCAGACTACTACCTACCTTAAAGCCCTAGTTTTGAGTAAAAAAATATATATACTGAATTCTTCAGTATACTCATTACTGTCGTAAGTTTCAGTGTTAATAACTCAAAGGAGTAGCTGGTAATCAAGTAGCACTCCAATGTTGTCCTGCTAGGCAGTGCAGTGTGAGGCACTCATGCAATTTGGTGTTCTCATTGTGGAAGGTAGGAGTGAGTGATAGCTCAGTGCTGCATGCTGCTGTTAACATTTTTTTTTAAAACTGAAGAGGTGCTAGGAAGTAACCTGTGTGTTGCTCCCTAACACAAGTGATAGCTATACTTAAACAATTAAAGACATTTTTTAATTATTACTTTTCTTTTTAATCTACCTTTAGTCATTAGGTCCCATCCAACCCAAACTATTCTATGATTAAATATTTAATATTCCTTTTCATCTTTTTTTTCCTTGCCAATATAAATGTTGTGCTGTTGATTTTGTTTTATCTCTTGTCCAAGAAAGTAAAAAGAACTCCTCTGTGTAATGAAAAGATTTTTTAAAATATTTATACAGTACTCCAATATTCCTTTTGGAGGGTTAGTATGAACAGCTTGTTTCTGTCTTTAAACTCAAGACACAGAATTATGAATTGGGTCATCTTGCATGATGGTAAGCATCCAGGTGACTATCTTATAAGTCACGCTAAACTTCAGCTTATAACTAAATATTGTTTTTACTATCATTTTGGATTTTCATTTTTTTTAATTCTCAGAATCCTGATTTCACAAATGGTGCAGTAAAAAGCTGAACACGCACCTTGTACAAACAGTATTGGTAATAGCAATATATTAATGTGTACATCTCATGGTATAAGCAGATGTATAACACAGGTCAGTACAGTAGGGTTTCTTGATACTAAATGCTGTTACTGCATCTTGGTATATTATCTGTAACATCACTGGAAAAAAAAGAAAAGATGTTTTTTGCTGCTTTTAGAAGCACTGTAGAAACAGACTGGAAGTGCCTCTCTCCTTCCTTTTTTTACATTCACCAGGGAATATGACTGAAAAAGCCTATACTGTTTGATAGTGTGTTACATGTAGGAGCAAAGCCTATAATCTTGTCATTCTGAGTTTCCTTGGATGGAGCACAGCATTTGGTAAGCCCAGCACTCATTTCCAACATAATACTGGTATTTTTATTATGGTAAGGATGACAAGGAAAAATGGCAGGGGAGTGGTTCTGCTCCTTTTTCATACCTACACAGCTTGATTGCACTGAACCTAGTGAAATTCTGTTGGTGCAATTTGGACTAGGATGGAGAGAAAACATATGTGTGTATTTTAAAACATCTTTGAATGGCTTCCATCTGCATAATGTCTACCAATAGTGATTATATAATAGCAAGAAATAATCCAATTTGACAGTCTTTTTATTAAAACGCTGAACATCAGCCTGCTGCACATATAGGGCTGGCTTGTCACACGTGCCAGCTTCAGTGTGGCTTTAACAAAGCCTGTGAAAAGCTTCTTATATCAAACTCAAAGTTTGTTACAATTATTCAGTAAAATTTCTGGGTTTGATTTTGCTTGACCAGTGATCAAAAGCGTAAACAGTATTTTTCTGTGGAAGACAGCACCTTCCGCTGTCTGTAAAGCTGTACATACAAAAGATGTTGGTAGAGTGGAATTTTCACTCCTCTAAAGTGAGTAGGGATTTTGCTGCTGTCTTCATCGATCAAAATTTCATTGAGAATGATGTGTGCGTACCCAAAAGGATCCATCTGGGTTGCTGTGGGTCACGTAACAGTGCAAAGAAGTTGCACTACAGAAAAAAAACCTGACAGTATTTTTTAAAAAAAAAAAGATAAATGGAGAGAAATTTCATAACACACTGTGGTGATGTTATGCAGGATTTTATGCTTAGCTTGGTGGTATGTGCACGTTCTATCGGTCTGCAAGAACTTCTGCAGTAGAACTGCCATTCTGGTCAGTACAGTGAAATGGCAAAAAATGGTTTGATCAGATCAATTACACAGGCTGATTTAGATCAGTTGGAAAGAGTTTAATCTGAAAAACATTGCAAGTGGCAGAAAACGAGACCCATAACCCTTGAAAAGTAAAGACTGTATCTTTTATTAGGGATAACATCCAGGAAAATGGTCACTGGCAAAAGGACTTTGAGTAACTACCACCGTCCTCATCTGAATGCAAGTTCCCAGGGTAGCGTTATTGTGCAGAGAAGTTGTTTTCATGCAGTCAGGTGCACAATGCTGTTGTGGTGTTCCAACATGTGGGTGAGATGAGGAGACAGCACAGTTCTGCCTGGTTTAGTCCTGCTGCTTCTTTGTGATGAGAGATTTGTCTTGATCCATCTTGCAGTGATAAACTTCAAACCTCCTTTCTCCTTCCAAACCACTGTGTTGCCTTTTCTGTGCATTTTACTCCATGACCTGCAGCACGGCCTCTCTTCCTGTGTTGTGAAGGTCTTGGGGGAGGAGAAAAGAAAGCCACTGAATGTAGTCCACTTTGTAAATCTCCCTTTTATCTTCCAAATGAGAACTTGTCACGCTGCCTGTCACTAAAGGTGAAGTACAGAGGGGCAATGCTGTGAGCTGGATGTGTGAAAGTGGCATGGAGGTGCAAATCTGTGGGATGCACTATGTCCTGTGGTTTTCCCAACCGTTTTAACTTCATTTGTGTAAATGGTGCTTTGGCTTCAGAGGTGATACAGCAAGAATGGAATAGAGATGGAAATTGGGACAGGAAGGAAAGTGCTCAGGAAGACAGCAGTTTGAGGTCTGCCTTTGCACCCACATCAGCCCAAGAAAGGGATCAGTTGATTAACAATACCTGTGGAATCCTTACATATGTGAACAGGAAGGTTTCAAGCAGGCTTAGAGAAGAGGTACTGCCTCTATGGTATGTGAGTTAAAGCTTTCTTGGCCATTGATTTTTTTTTTTTTTTGGGTTCTATTGTAGCACAGGGTAAGATGTAAAATTCTGAAATGCCTAAAGATAGCTTCTGGAAAACTTCTTAAGATAGCTTCAACATTCTGCACCTGTATCTGGATCTAATCAGATACTATTTGCCTTAGAAGTGACTTACCAGAAAATGACTTTCTGAATAGAAATTACCTGTTAATTTGAAGTAAGAGTTTAAACATGGTTATCAAAGGGCTGTGGGCTTAGATCCATAAAAAAAGACTTGGTTACCTAACTTGCACTGAAATAAAAAATGACTAAGTACTTTTGTGGCTGTTAATAGACTGCAAACATGTTTTAACAGCTATGACAATATCTGGGTATATGTAAAGGTCAGTGTCTTACTAATTTTGGAGGGGTCGGGGGCTGGGGTATTTTTTGTTGCCAAATTAAATTCCCCAGTCTTGAGGTATATTTATGGTTAATGTTGAAACTGTTAAAAGTTTTGCAGTAAGCTCAAGCCAAAAAAACCCACAGCAACTAAACAAAACCTCCCCCATACCTTTTAAAGAAAACCTTTGAAAAACCCAGAAAGCAAAGGAGCTGTGCTTGGAAAAAGAGGAGGGCAGAATAAGCAGGTAACTTCATGTGAGAAACAATCCAATAAAAGTCATTGAGCTAATGGGCAGGCATAATTAAATGCATGCACAGTCCCCTCATGATCCCTCAGATGTGATTGTATGAAATTTTATATTAGTCCTGGATGTTAAGATCAGATGATCTCTTCAGCAAGAAACTTGGTCTTAGTTGAGCAAATTCAACAGCATTGCTTTTCCTTTAACAATATTTCTCAGCCTTCATAGTTGTTTCTGTTGCCACGAACATTCCTATGGGTCTCATCTTGCTTCTTAAGTTGATCTTGGATGGTGTGAGAAACGGACATGTATTTTTGTGTCAGATAATTTCTGGAGAAGCATGTGGCCACAGACTTACCCTAGTTTCAGGCTAAAGAACAAGCCCTCCAGAGCCAAAGCAATAAATTGTGGTTTCATGAATACTGTATGGATATTATAACCACTTCTTTTAATACTCTCTCTGTTTGCAGTGTTCCGTATTAGAAAAAGGTTAGGATTCATTTGACCACATACCCATGTTTATGTTGAACTAGGTCTTGAAACTTCCTTTTATAGTTGGTGGAGGGAACTAAGTGGTTAGAAGGAATAACATGTTTTGGAAAGGTCTTTTTGAGCTTCTTTGGTTTTGAGTGAAGTGATGTAGGCAGGTGGCTTTTGGAGGTGTGGATGGGGATCAAAACAGTTACATTTAGTTGTCTACATGTGTGCACAGTGTTTGATATCCTGTTAAAGTCAGAGACCAATACAATTAGTGGAGCCACCAGCAAAACGATTCTGGTGGTTGGTTAGCTGAGTAGCTTTCTTGACTGTTTTCACAAGGCAGATCAGTTCTCCATTGAAAACAAAAGGACATTAGGTACCTCACTTACATAGTCACACCTGCCTTTAGGTCTCTTAGTTCTGTCTTGAAGGACTTGTCTGAAGGCTTCCTTTAGGGGTCCATATGTGATACTCTGGAGTATCCCAGCTGACCACCTTCTACCGGTCCAGATGGCATGGATGATTCTCCTAAATCTTGTCTCATATCTGCCTGTTCCAAAAAGATATTGCTGATCCCCTGGACGTTTCAGATTGCACTAGGTACTTTTATGTGGGCAACTAAATAAAATTAGTCAACAGATCTTTATACTTAGTCATAAGAGTTGTACCTGGGGGACATACTTGAGGTTGCAAAGTGTGTGTGTGAATTGGGATTGTGTTTATCTGGTACAGTTGCTTCATGGATCTGACAGAAGTGAGGCCATCGTGATATTGAAAGTTTATTTTGTGTAGCCAAATGAGTAACAGCAAACCATTTTGGTTTTAGAATGTTATGGTGGAAGTCTCCTTTGTGAATCTTCAAGAGGATTTTTGTGTGTATTTAATGAAAATCAATATGAAATATGTAGAAATGTAGATACGTACCTTTCCTTTCCCTTTGAAAGGACTCTTTTATTTCCTTTTTTTTTTTTGACAGCTTTTTCCTACGTGTTTTCCTGTACACGATCTATTGTGCTCCACAGGTTTCTTTCCCAAGTTCTGGGTTATAGGCTATGTAGCTGCTTTCTGAGCAGGAAGGAGCTTGTTTTCCGTGGTCATCTGTGATTAATACACAGTGAACTTGGGTTTTGTCTTTGTTCTGCTTATGGAAAGCACAAAGCTGTGGCTCAGTCTGTTCAGACTTCTGCTGAAGGGAGCAGAGTATGTAACAGCTGCTGTGGTGGCACAATAAACAGCACTACAGCGTTCTTAGCTTCTGGAGTTGTCCATGCTATCAGCTGGGCTAGATCAGCAAAATCAAAGTATTGACACTACCAGTCCCTCACAAGAAACTTTCAATTTTTTGGAGGGGGGGGAGTGGAATAAACGTGACCCCAAAGACTTACCTTCTCTGCTCTATGCATGTGGGAAGGAGTCCCTTCTGCTCCTCTGCTTCTTGGTGACCTTCCAGTTTCCTGCTCTTCCTGTCTTTGGGTCCAAAGACGATGGAGGTAGGAAAATGCCTGCCCAGTTGGGTCATTGCTGTCATAAGGCATCCTCCTGTTCAGAAGAGATGCTTTTGTCTTCCCTTCGGTTCATGGTGGAGCTTCTTTTAACCTTCCTTTAGTAATGCAGGTTATAGTTTTGCCTGTCCTCTTCTTGTGATGCATGTGCAGGTAGTTGAATGAATTTTGGCTAATTAGCTGTTTGCTTTATTGTCAGTGCGCTTGCTGCCAGGCAACACACACCCCGTGCAAAACTGATCTGAAAAATAATGTGGAGTTTTATAGACAGAAAACTGGAGTTGTAGTCTATTTCAGGTACTATATTCTTATAAATCAAATAAACCAGACATTTCAAAATCCAAAAGAGGTGGAGAAAAAAAATTCTCTTGAGTTTTGGTTGTGTATGCCAAATTTCACCCTTGGGCAAGGTACTCCCGTATCTCTGCTATAAAACCAGTATTACAGATGGCTCGGTTGCATAGCTGTTAAATTATTGGGTAAATTGTTACAGCTTGGCACTCTAACAGAGGTATTGTAGCTAAGCCCCAGGTGACACATAAGCCATGAGCTACTAACGCAGTTTTTATTTTCTGTAGATACAAGACTTTTCTAAGATTACTTTTCTAGCGATGAACAACAGTTTTCTCTATCATCTAGGCAAACGGTGCTCCATCTCCATAAGAACTTCAGGCAAACCTGCTATGTCTGTCAGCTTGGTCCCCAGAAGATGGCAGGGAAGTGTTTAAGAGGAAGGATATTTTATTACATCATATGCCTAATTTACCCAGACCTTAAAAATATTTTTAAAACTATACTTGAGGGTACATAAGTCTTTAAACTATGTATTTTTGGACCAGCTGTATTGTAGCTCCGTAAGGCCCGATTCAGAGATGTGCTTGGGGAGAAGGTGTGGCAGCTTCTTCATCAACTGCCATGTATGCTCTTGCCCTCCGTGAGGGCACTCAAGGTTGCTTGCCCACAGCGAACAAATCCAAGATGTCCTTAAAGTACTGGAAAAAACCCGATCATTCCAGTTCCGAAATTTGTCGGATAAAATAATGATAAGATAGCCTCAGTGGGCATAAAATTATTCATAACCAAGACTTGAAAAATGATGGGTCATATTTTTATTTAATGGTAAAATAATGATGCACATCGGATTGATGTAATTTGTTGTACACTAAAATAACTCTTCTATGAATGGATGGGAGGAACTTCCTCCCAAAAGTTGGCTTATTTTCTCGTTCATCCTCAAAAGAGCTTAAATTCTTTATTTCACTTTTGTGTTTCTTTTCTGGTTGATTTTGGACATCAGTTTGGGGAAACTTTGTTCGTTCTTCATATGTATGTAAAGACTTGTCTGATAGTGTGTAGCATAGAGAGTGTGGGTAATAATACATTAGGTTTTCTGTGTTTAATAAATCAGAAGGCATAAAACAAAAGTAGCTGCTTGCAGAGTGATGGTGAAGGTGGTGGTTCTTCATAAAATGTGTAGTTTGTCTGTGGAATGGTGTGGATGCTAAAATTACATGGAAATTCAAAAGCAATGGGGCAAATTCACAACAGATGTGTCAGCCAAGGGCTATTATGTGCAGAATCAATTTCTCAGAAGGTACATAAGGTGAAAATTGCCGGAGGCTGGGAGAGTATTTTTGGGGAGTATCATTATGTGTTTGTCCTGCTTTGGTAGTGATGTCAGGGCATCCATTATTGGCTGCTTTTGGAGACAGAATGCTCAGCTAAGTGGCATTTAGTCTGATATGCTAGCACTGTTCATATTTGAAGTGGGTTTGCTAGTTTTATTTCAAGTTTTTAAAATTAAAAATATAAAACCTAATCTGTGTACCTGTTGGTGTGTCTTTCTATTAACATTTTTTGTGTTTATTTATGTCTAACTATAAATGACCAGACAACACTTTCAATTGTTTGTTATTGCTGTCTTTTCATATGTTGTAGTTCAGGGTGTACCCTTGAACAAAATTTACTTTAATTGCTTGATCAGGTACTTAGTTAAAAAAGCTCATCACAGCACCATGTATGTTAAAAAATGCCTGTGATTTATTGAGAATGTAAGTGTGTTTTCATTTATGTCTTGTGGAAGACTGCAGAAATGAGAAGTATCACCTGTGATGTACAATCAGGCTTTTGTTGCAGAACTACCCTGTGTTATACCTCCTGACAAGCTGAATTTACTGACTGGAAATAAAGAGTAGGATCACGTTTCTTGCACTGTGCTTTTGTGGATGCCCTTCTTAACTTTGTACCTATTGCAAACCTTGGGGGGCTNAGTGGAGGCAAGCGTATTTTAGAAAGCGAAGCTAAAGGAGTGGCTAAACCACACTAAAAAGACTGTTACTGAATATTGTGGTTTGTGTTACTTGATTTCTGTGTGGTTTGGAAAAAAAATAGTTGTTATCTCTGCATCAGTTTTCATCTCCATCTGAAAAATGGAGCTGGTTTTTCTCTTTTATAAAGGAAGTTGTATGAATAAATCTACTGCTGTCCATGAGCTATTAGATATTATGAACTGGCTCGTAGAAGGAGGAGGGTGGGTAAGTAGGTCCTCCTACCTGACTAAATTAAGTTTATTTGTTAGAAGGGCTGAGAGCGAAATCTGCTGCGGCCTACAAGGTAAAATCTAGGCTGCTGGCACTAGATTACATGAGGAACTGTGTACGTTTAGTAACGTTTCACTTTATAGACGTCCATAGTTTGGAGAGCACTGTATGGAAGAATTGTGAGGAGCACACTGGCAGGGTGTGTTGGGGAAAAGCCTTCAGAGAAACCACATCTTTTCCTAGATTCTCTGACATGGACGGTAAGACTTACCTCTTGGATTAGAGAAATAGCTGACCCAGGCAGCAAAAATATAGGATAGCTATTGTTCAGTGTAGAAATATAGGTTGGGGTGGATGGCCCTGTCCCTGGAACAGTTACAAAATAGAAATCATTGCTCCTGTGGTTGATCCATGCTCTTCACATAAATGAAGCAGCTCAATCCAATGTCCGCTGAATACAATTAGCTACATTTCTAAAGTTCTGGTATACAGTTCTCACTAGCCATTTCTTTTAGCTGCAAAGTAATAATGGAACACAGAGTAAATGTAATACAGTTATAGCTTTTGGGTAGTTTTGATCCATGACCTTCTAGCCTGAGGGAGGAACAACTGTTTGGCACTCTTCTTGCTTTGAAAAAGCAAGAATGGTACTAGCTTTAATTTTTATTGCATTTTTCGGTGATGAAGTTAAGCTTGTAGGTAGCTGAACTCTGACATTTTATATACTTTAGGGAAAATAGATTGTATATCCAGATACGCAGTTCAGCTGATTTGGCATCTGATTAATTCATATTGAAAAGAGGTGGGCTTTGCTAGGAGATACATCTGCATTGTAGCAAGGACTGTAGTATTTCCATTGCAGTGAATAATGTATGGGAAATCAAGCAGGTCTCGCTGACTCTGGCATGTGGAATAGATATTGTTTTCTCTCCCCTAAAATGATCCCCCTCTAATTTCACCAAGCGTCTACTTGTGTTAGTATTGTGGATATTGGTGAACAAGAGATTTGAAATATCTACTACCATTGTGATTTTTGTAAATATAAATAACATTTCCCCCACCCCACTTCCAAAATCAAGACTTCCAGCCTTGTAGGCTTTCTTCAAATAGTAGTTAGTCCTTTTCTCTTCATTCTTTTAGCTGGCCAGTTCTGTACCTCTAGATGGGGACTTTATGCAGTACTTGAGATGTGGGTTTATCAAAGTTTTATATAGTGGCAAAATGAGGATGATAACCTTGTTAGTGAGGAATTATGTGCCAACTCCCATGAGGTAGATGCCCCTGCCACTTCTTTATCCTTTTTCCAGGTTATTGGTGAAGAAGTTGAATAAAACTCGTTCCAGAGGTGCCCCGCTGTTTACCTTTCTCCATCTTGAAAGGTGGTTGTTACCCATAGTGTTTGCTAACTATCCATGGAGTGTCTTTTCATCCAATACTGTTGGATAGTAGTTTCTGTACTAATATTTGGTATAGAACCTTGTCCAAAACTTCTAGAAAATTCAAATATATTCGTGTCCAGTGGATCCCCTTTACTCATGTGCCTGCTGGTGTTTTTATAGAGCTGTGGTGGTTCATGAGATGGATTTGGTTTTACAGAATCCATACTGATATTCCCAGCAGGCAGTGTTTATGGATGCAGCGTGCACGTGCTCAGTGATCTTATTCTCCAGTATAAACTTGTTCTACTGTCTTGGGAGGAGTGGAAGTCAGACTCAAACTGATCTTGGTAACTGTGGAGTAAGAAGATATTATTGCTGTGAACTGCTATTTTTCAGTGCCTCTTAAACCTGAACCGTACCCTCCAGCCAAACAAATGGGACCGCGAAGAAAGTGTACAGATGAGTTTTCATGTCTTTTCACACACTGTGCTTCAAAAATTCACATTCAGTCCAGTATACCTTGAGGACTCGGTAGTCCTTGCTTGCAAGTGAGGCACAGGTTACACCGGATGAGGTGCACTGTGGTTTAGGTTCTTTCACCCTCTCTTGCCTTTGACCCTGATGTGCTGTTTCAAATCTGCTGAACTGTTTGGCTTCCTGTGAGGCTGTGTATGGGAACTGTTAGTCACTAAACATTTCACCCTTGTCATTCACACGACTTTGCAGGATCAACTCGTTGCAACAGTAGGATTTGAATCAGTGTCATACTGGTGGGCTTTAAATTTCTTCACTTTAAATAGAAAGAATCAGACTATTCGCTGTTAATTTTGACTATAGATATGACAAATAAAGACACTTCTGCTTTTTACAGTTACAGATGTTTGAGGAAACCATAATTAGGATGCTGATAGGTTTATGTTTCAGATCTGCACTAACTATTGCAATCAGTTATTGTATTCATCAGTGTTTTGTTTCTTACAGAAAAGAGAGTTTGATGTGGATAACTTGAGCAAGCCAGAGTTGCGGATGCTTTTGAGTATAATGGAAGGAGAGCTAGAAGCACGAGACCTTGTAATTGAAGCCTTGCGGGTAAGTTACTGGGTTGTTGTGGTTTGCCTTTTTTCTTTTTTCATTTTTTTTTTCAACTCTCTTTTAGCACTTCCTTCACACTGTGTGTAGAATATTGTTAGTGCAAGAGTAAATCGTGATTTTTATGCTTTTAGCTTGACTAAATCTCATTAATCACAAAACATGTTCTTGTTTAATTGTTGCCATTCAGTAATTCCATGGAATTTTGGTATAAAATACTTAAAAATTTTCAGATAAGTAAGTGCAAAATTACTTCCTCTTTATATTCTTTTTATATTCTTTTAAATTCTTTTATATTATAGAGTCTGTTAATTGTGAAAGGATGCAGTAACTTCAAAGGCAAATTCAATCCATTCATCACTTGTGCATCTAGTCAATTCAATGCATTCATTATCCATGAGATGGAAAGAGGGGGGAAAAAATTAGATGGTTGTGCCCACTTAGGGAAAACTTTTCATGGTTTTTTTTTTTTTTTATTTTGAAGTATTTTGTGTTTTTCTTGTTATTTTTAATAAAAGGAGAAACAGGGATTATATACTCCTAACAGCACTCACAAGTACTTGGTTAAGCTTTTGCTGTGCTAGATACACGTGAAGGTTAGTTTTCTGCTTCACAAAGTTGCAGTCTGAAAGGCAACTTAGAAAGTTGACTGGAAATGTACAAACAAGACTGTATTTTAATCAGAAGATGATAAATTTTTATGACTGTAATGACTTGGTCAGAAACAGAATAAAATGTAACAGAGCTGCCAAACAGCCTGCAGGTTTAGGGGGCAAAACAGCCTTATGTGGTTTGGAAATATGTATTGCTTCATAGTTGTATAGAGGGGAAGATATGCCCTTCAAGATCTCTTAAAGCCAAAAGTCAATGTAATAAAATATACCTAATCCTAGTTTTTAGTAGTACGTTTAATTATTATTGAGTGGTGTGAGAACATTTCCACTTGTAATGTCGCAGTAACAATGTAAAGGCATTTTTATTCAATTTTCATTTGTTTTGTGATGGCTTCAGATCACTTGATGCAAATGGAGCTTTAAAGCAGTTGTCATGGATGTACCTGCATTAATAACTAAAGACTTTATAGGTACAAACCTTTCTTATAAAATACATTTTTCATTTTGTAATGACAGTAAGACACTGGAAGCAATATGTTTCTGGGGGCTTACTGCACTTTGAAGTCATTTGGTGTTGGCCTTCAGGTATATGTATACATTGAAATGTACTGCCTTTTCATTTAGCTGTTTTACGATTTCATGTCTCATTTGCTTGGACCAGGGCATTGTATTATACCTGGCTGCCAGTTGAAGTTTTGTAAAAAGGGAAACCATGTGCACACCACATCCACAATCTCTCTTTTTTTTTTTTTTTGACTGTTCTAACTTTGGAGAAATGCAAATAAAATAGACAATTTTCTTCATAATCCATATTCATGAACAAGCTACTACACTGCATACCAAATAATGGATGTATTCAAATTGAATGAAATTAAAAAAAAAGAAATATTCAGGATAGTGCAGTACCAGGAGAGAAAAAGTCTACAGGAGATTGCTGTGCACCTGCTGAAATGGGTAGTATGTACACAGTGGGGTTTTGATGATTAATAGAGATGAATACAAAAAATAGCTCCATTTCACACAAGGTATATAAATGTTGAAAATTGGTCTTGTTTTGTTTTTTGGTTTTTTCTTCTGCTGCATCTCCATTTCCAGTTAGTGTATTTCATAGTAATATCCTCTAAACAAAATCCACGTGGAACTTAAATTTTCCAGGCAGCTTGCCTGATTAACTGTACCAGTACTAGAAGATGTGGAAGTTGTACCTGCTGATGAACTTGGAATACAATACTTTTGGATCTTCTGGCTTCTTACTTGGGAAGCCACAAGTCAGCAGCATTAGCAGCTGGAATCTCCAAGCAGCACGAAAAATTAGCTACTAGATAGCTAAATATAGGTCTCTTGTAAAAGCGATTAACAAGAGAATTCCACTGGAATTATGTCAAATATGGTACTTCTGTTTATTTCAACAAATTGGTATTCATACTTTGTTTATCCTTAAAGCAAAAAGAAAATTGTTTCTATGTCAGAGAAAAAACTTCTTGTGTTACTATTTTGAAAGCTGATCAACTCTGTTTCAAAATTAAGAAATGGTATCACAAAATGAATTTGTATTTTATGACTTCCAGTTTAATTTCTCTTGGTACTAGTAGCCGTCAGAGAAAATGGCTACTGACTCCTCAGTCAGCACTTTTAAGATTTTGCATAACTTTTTGTGCTTATTTAAAGCTTAGTTTCAAAAAGGCAGAGTCCAATGTGAATAAAGAAGACAGGCTTCAGGTTTTGTTACTCCACTTTCAAAAGATTGAAGTAGGGAATTTAAAGTCTGTTCACTGGGTATTGTTCCAGTGCTGAGTGTCCATTCTGTCTATTCTGTGTAAATAAAAGATAAAAAATAAAAAGTAAATTAAAAGTGAGAAAGGCCAGTAGTTTGGCATTATGGGAAGAAATCGTGTTAAATTAACTAGTCATCCTGGGAGGCGGAGAGGAGATAAATGTAGTTAGCAATGGTAATACCATTGATGTGGGAGATTTTTATTAAGGCAGTTTAATTTTGTGCCACATAATAAATTAGAGAGAATCAAACCCAAGTTGTCACATAGAATAATTAATACTTTTTATTGCATCTTTGTGCATAATATATTGTAAAGTTCTGTGGTATTTTACATAAAGTTTTGATCCCTTGAAGTCTGCTTTTGAAACAAAAACCAAAACTTCAACTCCAAACTGCATTTGTAAGAAATATGCAGATGACATCTGTAATCTTCCACACTTTCACAATACATCATTATATACACACAACTGCAGATCCGTAAGGGTGCACAGCATTCCAATTTCTAGAAAAGGGCTGTTGATTTCTTCTTCAGTGACCCAGTTAGGCAAAGTTTCAATCAATGTCTCCTACTATTGCTGTAAATTTAGCATTTTGTTGCTTTCATGTAAACAGAGAAAGCTGAGGGGGGTTTTGCCCTTGGCATGTACAAATTAGCTGTAGTATACTCTGATACGCTACAGAACTCACAATATTTTGCTGAATTAATGTCTATTTGAACAGTATTTCTTTTTTGAGGAACATTGGCTGTCTGGAATTTCAAAGTCATCAAAATTCAGATTTGAAAAAGTTACAGTAACTGCCAACCAGAGCAGTTAAAGTTGCTGGACAAGTTCATCCCTGTGAGAACCAGCGGCCTTGGAAGATTTATTCCCCTAGTGAACAGTTAATTTGCTGCAGAGGGCAGCATCAGGATTCACCTCAAATGAGGTGATCTTTGTGTAAATCTTTCCCATTAGTTTCTAATATTTATATAACTGCTACACCAGATGACTCAAGGTGGTTCTCTTTGAATCCGTAACTTCTTTTTTTAGTAGCTGCATGATCAAGTTGCACACCAATTAAAGTTAAATTCAGTTTAACATTTAAATCATTAAAGTTATTTCACTAATGAGAAATAACCTGCTGTTTAATTGCTATTGGGAGCGTGAATAGTTAGAAAAGGAGGGAGACAACTATAGCTGCTGCCTCCATCTGTCTCAATTACCCAAATAAACTGTCTGACTGTAATAAGGGGATAATATATTCTTAATGCAGAGGTAATGTGGCCACATCATCAAAGCACAGGTCTGGCCTCCCACAACTGTGACCTCAAATACAGCACTCATTTGTTGTTGGGTTTTTTTTCCTGCCATAAAGTGGTTGTTGTATCTGCCTGCTTTCTAGAGGAACTTTTAATCACAGGATGTAGTGCTAGTGTTAGCTGTCAAGCACACAATCACAAATACTAAATGCTGCTTTTAACAAAGGTTTTCGCATACAGTTAAATCATTAGTAGGCTATTTTTCATCTCAAATTTTAAAACCCAACTTAGTTGGGATTTTTGTTTATTTTTTTAGTAACTTTATTTGCCTATGTAAATTTTGGTAGGTGGTGAACAGTAACATGAAAATTTATATTATTCTTGTTTCTATGGTATGCAGTAATGAATGTGAACAAAACATGCAATTTATTATCATACTAGGTCCTTAATATATCCCACTGCATAGATTTAGAACAACTTCTTCAGATTGTTGGGAAAAGTCAGCAATGAAATAAAAACATGGCTAAAAAGATTGCTGACACCAACAATGGATATATTTTCGTTTAAGTTGAATTGTCTACAGTATCAGTGGCATCGCTCCACAGCGATGACTTTTCTCTGAGCTTCAGTGAGCTCCAAATCCCCACCTTCTGGGTATGTGAAGGCTGGGCCAGGAGGACGGTATAAGAACAGCAAGGTGGATTTGGTTGTAGGTGTTTCTTCAGTGTTGTAAAGTCATACTGTATTTAATTTTTCTGTAACTTCCTAAGGAAGGAAGTTATCTTCTATGTACGTGTTTGGACCAATGTATCTTGAAACTTTTAGCCAGTTTCTGCAAAATCTCAGCATTTCAGAAATAGGTGGTATCCTAAAACCAGACAGCTGGCTAAGAATAATCGTATTGTTGTTAGGGCCTTATTGAAGGAAGAGCAGTGATTTGTAGTGTCTGTTAGTGACCACTGTATATGATCTGTAGAATATAGAATTAAGAAAGATCAGACTTTGTTAATTTAGCTGTTAAAAGAATTTAACTTAGACTATCTAAGTTTATAAAAAGATGAGAAGGAAAATATCTCTGCTGTGGGATTTAGTTCTGCCCAATTGTAAGTACAGTTTATCTTCCTGAGTCTAAGCCTTTTGACAGGCCTGCAGGCTAATCAATAGAGCTGGAAATGAATCATATTTTCTATATTATCCCCAAGTTGAAAATCCATATCAGATAATTTCTGACTTCCCCTAGCAAGGCACTGTTCTTGAATTTTGTAATGACAGTGTGGATATTAATGTGAAAATGACAGAAGCAGACGTGTTGTGTAGTGACACCTCATAGCCACATTTAAGTTTAATAACCCATTCTATTAGTTTTACCTTGAAAAGCTTCCAGTTTAAAACAAGAAGACGTTAGATTAGGGATGAACAGCTTTTAGAAGTATAGTGATTACTGTGTAGATTATGTAATGTTTCTTTAAAATGAATCATGCATAGTATGTAGAATGCCAGTTTCCAGGTTCCAACTCTCTTGTTGACGATTTTAGAACTACTTGGATATCAGTGCTGAATTCCATGAGAAATTCAGTAGTTTAAAGCAAGTCTTAAGAAGCAGTGCTTCTTTTTAAGAAGATCACGTATTTTGAAATGAACGGATTGTTTCAGAAATTTCTTAAATAGCTGCAATGGGAAGACACTCTGTTTCCAATGCTATAATTGTATAATCCAATATTACTTTAAAACTCTGCTCTTTTTTTTTTTTTTTTTCTAATAATCAAGTTGAGTGGCGTTGTGCAAATTATTGCATTTTAAAACAGCAAAAAAAATATTGTTTCTTTGTACTTGCATTATATTAGAAACGTCTGGTGTTATGGCTGGCTTATAAGATGTTGGGGTTCATTATGATAAAAGTAATTTTTTATGTATCTGTCTACGTGTGTGTGAATGAACTACTTGGGTGAATCTACCCTATCATTCGGATCAAAAGTCCAGTTTTGAAGAAACTGTCCTCCCTGAACTTTGCTTTGACGTGCCTCGCAGACCAGGCTCAGACTCTGTGTAACTCGGACAGTGCCAATTGTGTTGCTCTACAAACTTGCTCCTGCTGTGTTGCACTACCTATAAATGTTGATATAGTCGCTGTATACCTATAAATGCCCCATTCCATCATTTTTTGTCTAAATATAGGAGGAAATATGAGTTGGTCTGGATTTAAAAAAAAAAAAAAAGAGTAACTTTATATCCCCTGTGTTCACCTCTGAAAACCAGAAATTCCCCAGTGCTTTCTACCATTATGATCATTCTTAAATTCAAGACAGATGGACTTTTGAAATTGCCAGATGGGTCATTGTAAAATGCTCTTCTGGAGTATTTTTCTCCCCAAAGGACAGAATGCGATCTCTGCTCAAGCTAGTTTGATTTCAAGTCCTGAGCTGTGCATTGTGGAAGACTATTATTAGTAAACCTGTCTTTCAGTTTCGCAGGACAATGATTATGTACTGAACAACATTGTTTTATTTTAATCTTATTGAAAACATGATTTATTTTGATAACTGTCATGTGTAAATATTGCTGTACCTCTTTTGCAATTCTTTTTGAAGATCAAACAACATTTTAAAAAACCAAACAACCAACTGAGTGTATCATAGTTTATCATGACAGTATACTACATAACAACAGCAGAGTTTTGGTGGGTAACCAAGAATGATACTGCAATAACTATGCAAAATGTGGAGCCTTTCATGCCCTGCATTTTCAATAATGAATTATCTGTTCCTTTAAAAAAATATTCAGATAAATATTAAGTGAAATATTTGGAGGGAGAGCTGTAAGATACTCACAAGCTATACTTGCCTAATTTGACCTTTCTGCTGCCCAAAGAGTTCTCTCTAACAAAACAGCTTTCTTTACCTGGCCAAGGCAGATTTTTGTCTACTACAGATAGAGATTTTAGTTAAGAAAATTTGATTTATCAGTTAGAGTTTTCATGTCCTTTTAATGTTATTTATTGTCTTTTGCATCTTGTGATAGGGTAATACTTGGTTTTGCCTGTACTCTGTAAGTTACATGTTAAAAGAGAACTATTAGCAACACCATAATTGTCAGTTGTGTACGGATAAAGCTTTTGTCTCAAAGTACTGCACATAGTCAACAAGACTTTTACTATAAGACTTAGTACTTCTAGAACGAACTTAGGGGTTAGAGGGGAAGAAACGGGAGCTATCAGGAAAAAAGGAATGAGTACATACAGTTTAGTTGTTCTCAAATTGACTGATAGGTAGAAAAATTACTTGTATATTAAGTGTAATCTCTCAAAGGAAGCTACACCACCTGTAAATAATGAAGATTTTTACCTACATTAATTATGCTAAGTGGTGAACTAAAATGCAAATCTGAAATTCTCCTATGTTTATGAATCCCATGGTGCTCTCGTACCACAGAATGGAGCTAAGAGCACACAGAAGGTGGCTTTAGAGGATTTTGGCAGCCAGTAAGACAAATAGTGATTAGGTAGAAGGAAGACCTGAAGATGTGAAACTCTATGTACCAGAAGGTTATTGTAGTAGACAGTATGATGGCACTCGCTGGCATTGGTGGCAAAGTGAACCGTGAATAGAAGTTAGATAATGCCTTGTTTGCATTGGTTTTTTTGCCTGCTGCCATTTATTTGCAAAAATTTAATTTTTCCTAAATTTTGTGAAGGTAATGATCTGAACCTCTATTGTATAGAATTGCAGGGCTGGTTACAATGCAAGAAAATAGCTTTTGTTACATGACAACCAAATGACCAAGCCTGCTTAAGACAACAAAACCTAATGCTGATCTTCAGGACATGTTGTAAATTAGAGGACAGTCTTGCACCTTATCCTTGATACTGCCAGAGTCCATGTTGTAATAATTTGTAAACACTCTTTATAGTATTGGTAGGTTGGCTTTATATGTAGTACCTTACTTAAGAGATCATTTCGGATACCTATAGAAGTGGTTTTCATAGTAATAATTCTGTAAGTGTGGATAACTAATAAGTACCCGTCTTTGCATGATGAAAGGTATCAAGTGAACTGTATTTGGATTTTCCTTCAGGAACACCTTTATTTCTTGCACTTCATTATGAATGCAACAGTCTCACCTTTTCCAATAGATGTTAGGGATGTAGAGGCAGCAGCCCCTGGACTGATTAACTTTGTCGGTGTGAGGGGCTCTGATATTTTGACACATACAGGCCTCTTCTAGAAGCTACTGACAAAATAAGTTTTCAGTAGTGTTATGTCACTTCTTGTGGTAGTTATTTGCTATTTGCCAAAGGGAGATATTATTAAGCACTGAGCAAAGCAAAAACCTTTGGTAAACCTTGTTAAAACAGTCCTGCATATGTGTTGTTTTTCTAAGCCTAAGTTTCACTACTCAGGTAAATACCCTTCTTCTAGGTTCTCTTAAAATTGGAGACTGCAAGTATGAAACTACAAGACTAGTTTTCTAGTATGAAAAGTCTATGGCCCCGCATTGCAAGCGGCCTTTTTACTCTGTCCTTTCCAGCAGCGACTGCTAAACTGATTATAGTCTCTTTTTGGTTTTCACATAAAATCCAAATCTCTTTATTGTTACCAGGTGTGTATTGACTAATTTTGCTGACTGTATTCTGCTGGTTTCTTATTTGGGTAATTGCTTTGCCTTTCACACTTGATTCCTAATACCCTGTTTTGATCTTTCTGCATAACCCACCATAAACTAGTGAGTAGAGCTACACACACTATCTGTAAAAATAATAATAAAAAAATCCCAAATCGTGTTGATGTAACTGTTTCTCGGTTTCCGAGATCTCTATGAATAATACAGTTGTGACTTCATTGTTAGAGTGACTTGCTTAAAATCTCTTTGCCATCATTACTCACATTGCTGACAACGAGAAATGTACCTGGGTACATGTACTATCTGTATTATTATGTTAACTAAAATTTTCCATTTTTGGGTGAGAGGACATACACAGGATATTTGCTCTATGTCAATAAATGGTATAGTTAATTTTGTGGAGAGTAACACTGAAGTGCAACTGATAACACCTCTTTCTTTTGTCTATGTGTCTCTTTGTGTTACTGTTACTGAAGAAAAAAATGTATAAGGTTTGTTTCTTGGTTCTTCCAAAGCAATTATGATAGTAATTTATAAAAAATAATTTTGATAAGATATTTCATTGGAGTCCTTTCCAAATTCAACACTTAATGAAAATACTCTCATAGCAGCAATTACTTTTGTCACGCTTGTGTGTGTGTGTATTCCTGTGCTTTTTTCCTTCCCACTCCATTTTGGTGCTGTTTTGACTGGCAGATTGGTCTTTCCACCTGTAGCTCTCCCAGAGAGAGGCATCTGTCTTAAAAGCCCTCGTGGTGCGCTAAAAATACTTAGCACTAGGTCTCTCATAAAAGCCAGCTTTCTATCCATATTCCACAAATAAATGGAAAAAAAGTTGAGAAAATAGAGCAACAATGATTCTACTGGGTTCTCTCTGAAATAGCAGAGTGAAAGCTTTAGCTAGGTACTGTGGAAATATAAGCTGATGTATGACAATTTTAAAATTAGTAACTTTTTGGTAATGGTATCTGTAAAGACAGTACTAGCTAGAAAATTGCTTTAAAGCTTTAATAAAGGGCACAAAACCCAAAATATACAATGTGCATGAGTATTCTGTATACTTTAAAATGTTCCATTCTAGAAATCAAATGCATTTAGTTAAATATATTAATTTCTTCACCCACTTCACTAGGGGCAGTAGCAAGATCAAAATTCGTCTTGGAGGTAATACATATTTATCTTCCAGTGCATACTGGAAATAATTGGAAACCATTGGATTCTCTTACTATACCTCAAATAAATATGTTGTTAATAGAATAGACTGAGTTTGAAAGGACCTGCAATGATCATCTGCTCCAACTGCCTGACCAATTCAGGGCTGACCAAGTTAAAACACATTATTAAGGGCTTTGTCCATATGCTTCTTAAGTAATGATGGCCTTGGGGCATCAACCACCTCTCCAGGAAGCCTGTTCCAGTGTTTGACCATCCTTTTGGTGAAGAAATACTTCCTAATGTCCAGCCTAAACATCATTTTTTAACCAGTCCCATGTATCCTATCAGTGGATACTGGGGAGAATAGCTGAACACTTCCCTCTTCCCTTTGCTTCCTCAGAAAGCTGTAGAGAGCAATGAAGTCGCCTCTCAGCTTCCTCACACAGTACTCGAGGTGAGGCCACACCAACGCTGAATACAGTGGGATAATCACTTTTCTTGACCAGCTGTTTGTGCTGTGTTTAATGCACCCCAGGATGTGTGTTGCCCTCTTGACTACTGGAAATGCTGCTGAGTCAAATTGAGCCTGCTCTTGAACAGCACCCCAACATCCCTTTCTGTAGGGCTGCTCTCCAGCCAGTCCTCTCACAGTTTATGCTTCTGCCTGGCATTACTCCATCCCAGGTGCAGCATCTGGCATTTCAACCATTAAATTTTATCCCATTAATCATTGTCCAGTGCTCCAATCTATCTAGATCCCTCTGCAAGGTAACTTGTCCCTCAAGACAGTCAATTGCATCTTGCAGTTTGGTATCATCAGCAAACTTAGTAATGGTGCCTTCAACTCCTGCATCCAGATCAATGATGAATATATTGACTAGAACTGACCCCAGACTTGAACCCTGAGGACCACTGCTGGTCAACTGGTGCCTAGACTGATGTAGCCCTTCTGAGCACCACCATTCAGCCAGTTCTTCACCCAGTGCACTATGAACCTGCTCATCCTGCAGTGCGACAACACGTCCAGAAGGATGATGTGAGGGACAGTATCAAAAGCGTTACTAAAATCCAGAAAAACTGTATCACCACCTTGCCTACATCCACTGGGCCAGTGACCTTATCACAACGGGATTTCAATTAGTTAAACAGCACTTTCCTCTTGTGAGCCCATGTTGACTGTGCCTGACGATTGCATTATAAACTCATAATTTGCATACCTTTTCATTACAGTAATTAAAGTGTGGTAATCATGTAATTGCCATGCAGAAATACATGATGCTATTTTAATGGAGATTTTGATAGCCTGAAAATACAAAAATATAAATGCTATAAGTTAAAAAGAAAGGCAGATTTATTTAGTTGAGGCTTTTCTGTTATACCGTTGGTATGTTTTGTCTGTTACTGAGCTGGAAAAACTTTAAAACTGCGAAGTGTGGAGGTTAAATTGCTTTTTTTTTGGTTGGAGGTGTAGTCAGATTTCCTTCAGTACTTTGGAAGAATAGCTGACAGATTTCCATGCAAAGAATTATGAATTGATTTACATGAATTTGGACTATGAATTTTAACATGTAAAAAAAGTCTAGATGATAAATGGTTATTTAAAGTAACCAGAAGACTTGTCTTCTCTCTCCATTGAGACTCATTATCAGTATGGAAATCGGTATTATATTCAGAAAGAAATGTCTGGGTGAATAGGTAATCAGAGCATCGAACAGTGATACTTCCTTACAAAATATTGGCCTATAATTTTCAACTCTTTAAGAATCAGGCAACAAAGCTGTCATAAAATAAGTCTAAAGTCCTGTTTATATAGAACATCTGGATTAGCTCTTCTCAATTAAAAACATGTGCTGTTTCATGACTTGAGGTCGTTCTCCTTTGTGCAAGGCCTGAGTTTCACCTTTTACATCTGTAGGGAGCGAAGAATATTTTGTAGTGACTATTGTTTTTTTTCTTGTTGGTACTGATCTGTTAATAACTGATCTTAGCTTTGTAGTATGGCCTTATCATTTTTAAATATGGAACCTCAAAATAGTGGATTTTCATTACTCTAGGGGAGAAAATTAGAATTGGATGCATATGTCCGTCTGTCTTTTGTGGAAGTTTTTTTCAGGTGACAGGGAGAAAGGTAAGGAGGTTGTGTTACCTAGAAATATTGGGGGATATTCTCTTTTTATGGAGTCAGACACCAAAGGAAATGCAGGCTTGATTGTTACCTTGCTTGTATAATTATTCTTCAGTGCTTTCCCTTATATTGTAAGTCAGGACTGTTTAAGTGTTAATTAAATGTTTATCCTTCTATACACAGAGAGATTGGAATCAATTTTTAGATATTTTGTGCTGTTGCCAAGTCTGCTTTTTGGTGCAGAGAAGAGGAAATCGTACAGCTTTTTGCAAAACACTTTAATATTTGAATGCTTGGCATGAAATAGAGAAAATCTAGTTTGCTGTTGTTTTCATAGAATCATAGAATCATTCAGGTTGGAAGAGACCCTTGGGATCATCCATCCATCCAACCATCTGCCCTACTCTACCAAGTCCTCCCCTACACCATATCTCCCAACACCACATCTAAACAACTTTTAAAGTCTTAGACTCATCAGCTGCTAGGTAAAATCTGACCTTCTGTGCCTTGAAATTTTGTTTCTGTGTATCTTCTTAAATGGAGGTTACTGAGGACAGCCTTGTAAAACCACATACGGGCTTACATTCAGAACTTTCTTTTTACTTCACAAATGCTTTTTAAAGACTTGGATGTAAGCTATGTGATTCTGAGAGAAAGGGGCACTTTGTGAATTACAGATTTTCAGAAAAGCCCTATGGATTGTTGTGAATGAGAGAATGATGCAACTTTTTGTTTTGTTACTCGTATTTAAATGATTCATCTTGGGATAACTTTTCTAGAAAAGCTGGTTATATCTCCACTTCCATGCAGCCTACCTCACTGCAATGAGTTTCACTGGTAAATTGTTGTGGCTTATAGCTGTTACGAGACGCTGCTCCAAGATAGTTTTGAATGCTTTTTGTGAGTCTGTGTGCCTTACATCATTAAAAATTACTAAACTAAACTTGTATGTTTTCTTTTCTTTATTTGTACCTCTACCAAAAGACTTGAATACTTTCATGATCCTGATCAGTCATCTGTAAAGAGCATTTTTATAGTATGAAACAATTATATAGGTCTGTCAGAGCATAATCAATCTGTATGTTGGTTTTGTTTAACTTGCTGAATTGCATCTTCCCGTTTCTCAAGTCTTTCTACCGTTTTCATTCTTTTCGATCTAGCAGCCTGTTATAGTCATCAGTCTTCTGCAGAGAGTTTCCATTTTTTCATCCTTAAAGTGTACATTTTGTGTTATGATACTTGACACTTAACATGGAAACAGACAGTTTGAATACATTGCTTAAATATTTTTTCATATAATATCAAGTTCATTAAAATCTAACGCTTGTAGACTTTGTGTAGGTATACACTGTCACAGTGATGAAGAAAGAAATTTAGTCAAGATTGTAAGGAGAAATTAAACGTGTTTTTTTACAGAAATCATGCTGCATGATGTCATTCCTTCAGCAGTCATTGATGTTTACATTTCCAGTTTTACTTTGTTCTGTGCAACTTTATATGGAAGTAACATCTCGCATGATACTTTGAAAACATTCATTTACATCCACATTGAAAAAAAAAAAAAAGCAAAAAACCACAGTGAACAAAGCCCCCAAACCCTGTTGTGTAGGAAAATTGGTATTATTCTTTAAAGAGTCGTTCTTAATTAATCACAGTAAAACGTCACATCCTCCACCCCCACCCTGGCATTTTGCAGGTATCTCTGAAAGTACTGCTTTTCTATTCATCGATAATTCTCTTTTGCTTAAATAAATCATTTCAAGACACTGTGAAATGCCACATAATATGATTTATAAACACAATCTCAGCCACCCTCCTCTTTTAAAAATGTATTACCCTTCCAGTTTTATTTAGGAAGAAAGGCTCACCCTCATCTTTAACATAACACATAAAATAAGTATTTACTGCCTCCTTTTCTGTGCTAGTTAGACAACTTTTTTACTACTCCCTAATACATATATCAAGAGCAAATATTAATATGAAGCTATCAACATCTGTTGAAACAATTTTAGTATATGTGGAAAAGGAAATTAATGAGAGGAACAAATGCTCTTGAAAGGAAGGAAATTTTGTTTAAGGGTTCTGGGGCAGCTTTAATTCAGTTCCATTGTTCCAGAGCAGTGTAGGACACACAGTCCTGTTTTTGATGTTTATCATCAATTGCTGCATGGAAGACTTGGACTTGCTGAACTCTTTATTTGGCAGGTAAACGAAGAGGAAACTTTGAGATACATTGGGGGGAAAATGCAGTATTAAACTTGCTTATATATTCTATTACTGATTACTTAAGCAGATTGTGCAAACTCCTTTCGGCAAATGTGTGCAACTAATATCAACATAGGTTATTACTGAAAGAAAACTAAAAATATAACTTATGTGATTCATTTTTTATTTTTCCTTTTTGGGCTTATTTCTTACTTACATATTAATGGGTCATATTTGTTTTTCCTTTATGCTTTTAGCTTTACATCCATAGTAAGTGGATACTATTTGAAGGCCTCCCTGCCCTCTTAGATTTTTCTTTGAATAGCTGGGGTGGGGGGAATCTAATTTGACTTCGTAATTCTCAGTTTGATCACAGAAAATTGATATTATAGTTTTTCTTTTTTCTGAAGTGGAACATAAGAAACAAGACACTGCAGGGCAGTGTCTTGTACTGCATTTGCAGCTTTTCCCTCAGCCCATCATCCAGATACCTCCATGCCTGTTGTTCCTCTCCTTGCACACCCTGCTACCATTCTTCCTCTGCCAGTCCTTAAATGGGGTCAGCGACTGCAAAGGCTCATCTTGAGAGATGGAAGCACACAGGAGGGAGCCAGGAGAGAAATGCAGTGAGGTGACTTGAATAGTGTGAAAAAAGTTGGTGTAGGAGTGAATGAGGTGTCTTGCTGTAGGTGGTAGGAGACAGGCTCCCTGAGAGCATAATAAAAGCAGTGGTTTAATTTGCAGCATGATCCTCCGGATTCTTGATGGCTGCAGACCTGGGAGAGAAAACTTAAGAACAAACCTTCCCCTTGTGTCTCACAGCTGAGTAATCCCTAGGATTGTTCAGTGCTGGTTTTGTTTTATTTTTGAAAACATCACAGGCTAAAAGTTCTGATTTATAAGTCATATAAAGTATTTTCATGATTCAATGCAAGACATAAGGCTTCGTCCACCAGTAAGTATTTGGTTGTTTTTCCCTCCTCTGAGAGCTCATTTCTGTCACTCGTTACTTGAGAAGATTGCTAGCATCTGCGAGATACAAAATAACAGGCCTAGAAGAAATCACTAATCATAGAGTAGTTGAGGTTGGAAGGCACCCCCAGAGGTCATTCAGTCCAATCTTCTGCAGGACTAACGTCAAGCACAGATCAGGTTGCTGATGGCCTTATCCAATCTAGTTTTGGAAATCTCCCAATGACAAAGGTTATATGTTTTCCCTGGGCAACACGTTCCAGTGCTTATCTGCTCTCAATGAGAAGAATTTGTGTCCAACTCAGATTTCCCTCATTAGGTCACGGGACGATTGCTGCTTGTCCTGTCAGGGTGCAGACCTCTGGCATATTTCTCCCTGGTCATCTGTTTCCCCCTGAAAAGTCCTGTTTCTTCTTAGCTCTTCCTTGAAGAGAAGCTGTGTTGTTCCTTTCAATCACCTTTCACTCCTCTCTGAAGATGCTTTTCAGTTTTACGGTCTTTCTTTTAGTGTGAAGTTGTAGTCCATCCAAACCCCACCTGGAAACATTCCTGTGCAACCTGCTTTAGGTGGCCCTGTTTTGGCAGGGGGTTTGGACTTTGGGGTTTTTTTGCTTTTTAAGTGGCACTCTTATTTTAGTCTCCTTGTTTAATCTTTCACATCCTGTGTAAAGATTTAAAAGCTCTGCATAAGTGTGATGTCCTTACTGGACTGAATTCAAAAGCTGTTGTACATAAGTTTAAGCTTTTGCTCTATTGCAGTAGTGAATTTCATTAACTATTTAAAGGGTTTTTTCTTTGTTTTTAGATATTTTCTCTTTATTTATGTGTTCTTACTGTCAGTTTTCATTAACAGTTACCTGTCGGAGGATTCAGCTTAAGTTTTAAGTCATAATTTTGTGTACCGCTGGCATAGGCTGCAAAAAGTATTGTTTCCCATGGACATCTTTTTATACCTTTAAATACTTTCAATCTTAGTCTTTCCATTAAAAGGCTAATTGATTAGCAAATGGGTACGTACAGAAAAATAAAGCTGACAGTTTCTAAATCTGTATAGCACCTTTCACAGTGTAGAAGTCCTGATTGCCTCCTATAGTGGGTGCATATTCCGTCTGGGTTTGAATATACTCTGAAAATTCATTCAATTATTCACAAATCAACATTTTAAATGTAATTTTCTGTATATGTTGCTGTGCAATTGAAGTTAGTATATGAGACACTGCTAATGCTGTTTTAGCGCAGCCAGCAAATTATGCAGAGACTATTTTAACGGATTAATTACCCGTATGACACTGGACTGTACATTCCCCAGATGAGTGCCATAAAAACCCAGATATCTTAATATTGCTACTAACTCTTATGACTTGAAATTCAGTGCTGAAAGATGATGTAAGAGAGAAAATTTTCTGATTCTAGTATTTCTTTTTCTCTCATCTGATGTAATTGAGTGAAGTGCAAAGGGACAGAAATATTATTTAGGAGCTGGGGGAATCATGTGAAAAACCCCAAGCCTACCTTGTCTTTTGCCAAAGTTTTAGGGAACCTACTCACTGTTTACCAAGCTTCTGCTTTATCTTTTATTCTGGTATCTTCATTTGAAATCACGCATCCTCATCCCATTGTTTTATCCTATATTTTCAGTTTTCATAGAAACATGGAAACATTTGTTTTAATATTTTACACGTAGCTCCCTTTCGAGTTGGAAGCATACTGAGATGGTTTTGCTGTTTACAGATTGAGATTTGCCAGTCTGTTTTACCATGTGCTTTGAGGGTATACAGTTAGAGCTTCAGCCCTACTGGGTCTGTCGTCCCAAACCATGTGCTGTTCAAGACCTGTTGGTTTTCCCACAGTCTTTAGCTCTCAGATTTTCCTGTAACCACTTTAATTCTTAATACTAGCAGATTATTTTTTTATTTTCATTAAGATGGAGCTCATCCCTTCTATATAGTTTCATCTTTTGCTTAGTGAATATGGACACCCAGTCCCATTACTATTTTGGCAGGTCCACACTGAGCCTTTACCTTGCTTGCTCTGGTAATTGCTATGCATGTTAGAGAACATTTCAAAGAATACATTCATATTGCATACATACGGTATGTGCCAAGAGGACAGCTGGTCACGGGTCATAAAAACACCTTGGAAAATACCCATTATTTCACTGGTTGTCTACCTCTGTTTCCTTAGAGGCATGAGTGGTTGCCTTTACCTCTGAGATCAGTTCATCTGCTTGGCTGTGTTTTTTCACTCTCTTCGTATATATACTAAGTGGCTTTTACACTGCTGGTAATTTATATATGGATTGTGCCTCCATCTCCGTTTCAATTCTTAACCTGCTTGGATTTGTCATCTTGTTTGGCTGCTTAGCACTTTAATCCATGCAGGGTCAGGGGTTTGGGGTAGACTGTTTCCTTTACATCAAGGCTGAATTCCTAAGCTGCATACTGTCCTGTAACTTCAGTGCATAGAACCAGGAGCAACGAATATCATCCCTCCCCACCTGGCTTTGTAATATTACCTTCAGAACTAGCTATTTTATTTTAATTTAAAATCTAAGTTTAAAATAAAGGAATTAAAATATTTGACTAATTAGGGGCTATTTTCAAGGCAATTTATAAAAAAATTACTAGGTTCTATCAGCTTATTTTTGTCTCTTCAACCAATTACTACCTGACTTCATAAGCCTAGCCATGCTTTAGGTCTGAATGAGCTCTGTAAGGTTTTTCTGAAGTTATGCCCCAAAGGCCTGGTTTTATAATAAGTATTTTGAAGTTCTATTTATACTAACAAATAGAAAACTAGACTAAAAGTATTTTAAGCATCATAATATGTATGTTATCTTATTTCTGTTGCAGTCAAATTATGTTTCACTTTCTAATTTCCCACAGCATTTCAATTTTGTAGACAATATATAGGAAAAAGTTGGTCGTTCACTAAGGTATGTTATTTGTAATTTGTCTCTGGAGAGTTTTGCTAACATAGTTCTTATGTTCTTCTTTGGTTTCCCATGCTCCAAAATGTGTGTTACCTTTCATGACCTTTTCATATGTTAGAGTTTTAACTTCAAGCTTTCCAAATGATCTACTAACCCATTTGGTAACCCTTAGGCCTGTTCTCTTTTGTGTCTCAGAATTGGTGTATTCTTCCTCTTTTTCACTTATTCTTCCCTGACTTTGAACCAAATCACAGATAAATGTTTTGTCTACTTTTGGAGGGATTCCTCTTTCTGATAGTGTTTTTCTGCTCTGTGGGGTTTTTCTTCTGATTGTTTGAGATATACTTATTTAAAGAGCTGCTTTGGTGACATTTAGTTTTTATGGTTACAGGTCTTTATTTTCTTCCAAATTTTTTACTATCACCATTTGGCTTTCTTCCTTCTGCTTTCTGTTATATATACCTGTACAAAACCACCACAACAAAATTTTAGAAATCATTGGATCTTTCTGGTGGGGTTATTTGGTGGGTATTTTGTGTTTCTTTGTTTTGATTTGCTTTTCCCCCACAAATTAGATGGGTCTTAAGCCTGAGATTTTGGAACAGTATTTTCTATGAAGGTTGTTAGAAGTCAGAACTCATCCATGGCCTTCCTGAGTACTGTGTATTAAAAATACCTTCTGTGAAGCTGATCTTGTTTTCATGTTGGGCTGAAGAGCTAAAAATTTGTCAAGCTAATCTGCCTCTGATCTTCATTATATAATTTTTTTTTTTGTTATGACAATGAAGTGTTGTACTGTAGTTTGGAAAGATAATTATGTTTTAAAATAGTGGTATGGAGAAACATATGATCACGGAGTTCTTTCTGAACAGAGATATGAGAAGTGTCTTCATTTCAGAAAAGAGTTGGTGGAGGTTCTGCTCCCTGCTTGTCTGCTATTACTTATGAAAATCTCTGTTAGTGTAAACATACCGTCAGGTTTTTTTATTTGAAAAATACTTATTTTGGTACTGCAGTAAACACAAAGCATGTTTTCATATATTTTACTATCACCATTTTAATACTCAGAAATAGAAAACTTTATTTTAGAATGTCTTTCTTCCCTTTCCTCTCTGTGTATCAACCAATTTACAAGATGTTATTTTTGTGATACTTGTGAAACTTCTCCAAACTGGTATTTCTGTATGGACTTGAGAAGGGGAAGGGTTTTTGTTTTAGGTAGTGAATTGTATTGACTATAATGAAATCTGTGTGCATCATATCTGATTGTTCCTTTTAGAGATTGTAAACAAATACCTAAAGAAAATATTTTAAAAATATAAACAAGTTACATAACTTTCTCTGTGGTTTAAGTCTCTTCTGTGTGTGGTTGTACTCCAAAGAACACATTTATTTTTCTTTCTTTGTCTGTTTGGTTTTTTTCTTAGGCCCGGCGCAAAGAGGTTTTTATCCAGGAGCGATATGGAAGATTTAATCTGAGTGACCCATTTCTGGCTCTTCAGAGAGACTTTGAAGCAGGTGCTGGTGATAAAGAAAAGAAGCCAATATGCATGAACCCTCTGTCCATTTTAGAAGCTGTTATGGCTCATTGTAGGAAAATGCAAGAAAGAATGTCAGCTCAGTTGGCTGCTGCTGAAAACAGACAGAAGAAGGTATCCTGCTACCAACTTTTTTTCCTTTTCCCTCTCCTGGTTTGTTCTTTCATGCCATTTTTTTAATTTGCATCTTTGTCTAACATGGTTATCAGTGTGAGTGTTAAAATGTTAGCACTTAATTGTCATATATAGCGAAGTGCTGATTTTCTGGTGATATTTTGTGTGTGCACAAAATTTTTTCCATGAATTTAGCTCTACTTACTTCTGGAATAACTGGTACAAGTCGATGCAGTATATAAGTGGATATCTCAGCATGAACTGAGAAAGCATCATCACAATGTATTTTTAAACCACCACCATTGAAGCCTAGATGGAGCTACTACTATTATTGTTCTAACCTAAATAGCATAAAATAAATAATTTATTAGCATTTTGTATTAGGTGGCTGTGTTTCATAAATCAGTAAAAATAAATTATAACTCTAAAAAATACTCTTTTTTTGCATATTTAGAACTTTTGCTATAAAGAGAAAAAATATTTTGGAACAAGTGTGTTGCAACAAAGGTCTCATATTGAAGATAAACCAATGTCAGTTTGAAAGTGAATGGTTGGTTGGTTGCATGTATTTCACTAATATGTGAGACATACATTCCTAAAGTATAGCTAACTATGAATATGTTGGGAAGGGAATTCCAAGAGTAAAGGGGGTACAGTAATATAATAGACTATTCTAGATGAGGTATTTTTGAATAATTAGAAAATAAATGCTTGCTAGGCCTTGAATCATCGTTATTGGATATAAGATGGATAGAATTTCTTCAGCAGCTTTGAAATAGCTTCTTGGTGACAGTTTCAGATTGATGTTTAAAAAAATCCAACCTAAGACAATAGACATAAAACTGATTTTGGTAGTAATTGCTCTTTGGGAAATAATATGCTGGAAATATGCAAGACATACATGCTTAAATTAAATCAGCAAATCTTTTGTTGTTATCTTAGCTTTGTTGTTTAGTTTAAGCATTCCTGCTCTGTTAAAACTTCAGAAAAATGGACACTGCCTTTAAAAAAATGAATAATAGTCAAATGAGACTGTATGTATGATATGTAAGTCTTAAAACAGCGTAGTGGCCTATGTAGGGAACTGCTACTTGTACTCAGCACTTCATTTTGAGGACTCTTAAATGTTAATTTTCCTTCTTTTGTACTTTGGAAGTAAGTTGAGATTTTGGGGAAAGGATTGTCTCAACACTGAAAAGAGAAGTAAGCTTGCTTATTCTGACTAGAGAATGGTATTGGGAGAAACCATGACATATCTGCCTGGACAATTGGACTAGTTTCTTGTTTCAGTGCATGGCCAAAAGTCTCTTCTTGTACCTAAATTCTTCCTCTATCCCTGGCTTTTATTATAAGGTCAGATACGTGCATGTAACATAGGTTTACATATTATGAATTATGTCTCAAAGTCAGGGTACTGATATGTAAAATCCTATTATTTTTTTTTTCCTTTTCTGGCCCAGGTTTATTACAAAAGTCTGTATCTGCATGCACAGGAAAGGATGCACTTGTCTTTTGTTTCCTAAAGGAACACATGAGTCTTTTTTCTTAAAATCTTAACTTGAAGTAGTTTGATGTTAATTTATTTTGCAGTTTGATTCTTTCCTTGAGAAGTACCTAAACCTCTGGTACACTCAATTCTGAAGCCTGTTTGAACAAACGATGTGTGGCTTTGAAAGTGTCTTTGTTTCTACTGCTTTTATTCCTTGCAACAACCAGGAAATTTAGATAATACAGGATTTGAAAATAATCTGCGTGGTGTTCAGCAGCTGTGTGCATGACTGTCTACAGAACTTTCAAAGGCAATTAGAAATGCTGTTTGGACAGGGCAACCTCTTAAACTTTGTGGATTTATGGCAACAGATGACATAGCTCTCAACCATCTCCATTCATTCACAAACCATTCAGCGTTTCACTTTCCTGTAGTTCCACATTTTTCTGTCTGTTTTCCGTCTCTGAATTCCCTCTGTGGAACAGGGTAATGAATGTATTTTGAGGGATTTCTAGAAATGTTTGACAAATTAGGATGACTCTGTGTAACAAAAAAAAAAAGTTAAACCTAGACAAATGAGACCTAAAGACAGAGCCAGCTGCACTTCCTCCCTCCAAGGGTTGTTCCTCCCCCTCTAAATGTGTGATGCCTCTGTCTCCATGTGTGGAATTGCCTCACTGTCTCACTCTTACATACACTAAGTAATGAAGTCTGTGTACAGCTGTGTTTATTTTCTCTGGATATTACTGGACTTTAAACAGGCTTATACTGAACTGCTATTCCTGGGGACGTATTTTCTGTGAATATAGTGACCTTAAAAGTATTCTTTGAATAAAATTTTTATTTGATCTTAAAAAGCAAGTCATAACAATGTGCCAGCATGTAGAAAAATGAAAGAGGTGGGTGCAGAAATGACTGCCAGTCATAGGTTTACCACATACCAAACACCTAATCCCCAGATGTCATGTGCTTTGTGTTAAGTCTCCATCCTCCTCCAACTCTTTGAATACTTTTCCTGGAGCTGCTATCAAAATTAATTTTGAGGTTTCCTGGGAACTCAAATAATAAAGTAATCAAAATGACAGTTCTTGGTTTTTCAAGTGTTTGCAGAGAGGCTAGTTTTGGCATGCATGCTCAAAGGCAGACAGACACGTTCATTGGAAGAGGCCCATTGACGTGATTTAGTCTAACCTGGTACTTAAAGCAGATTATCACCAGCAGTACATCTGGTCATTTGTGAATATGTCTAGCCGAGTCCTGAAAACCCGTAGGAATGGCAATACTGCAGTTTTTCTGCACTGCTATCCTTGCGAAAAATTTTTTTCCAAGACTGAACCTCTTTCAGGATGGTTTTTCACGTTAACCTTTTGTTATGGAGCTCCACCTGCCACTACCAAGAAGTATTTGACTTTGAAAGGTCCTTACAATGATGACAAAAGGAGTGGTATGTTGCTATTAGATCATCCCTCAGTCTTTTTTTCACTAAACTAAGCAAACCAGGCTCTCTTAACCTTTTCTCACAAGGCATGCACTCTCTTTCTCACCTTTGAAGACCCTTTGCTGATTAGTTCTTTGTGAGACACTATCATTTTTCTCTGTATCTTTTTTTACCCCTTTTCAAATCCTTCTTGGACGCATTTCCAGATGTTTACATTACTGATATGATTTAGTGTGTGCACATAATTCATAAAGTCAGGTTGTAGATAGTTCATAAACTCATAAATAATTACAGCTAGTTCCAAATCTGTCACCTAAGGGAAAAAAAAGCAGTATAAATATTGAAAACTTTTTCCTGTTCAAGATGATGCAGACAAAACAAGGGCATGAGGGAGAGAGAGAGGTAGGAGACAAAGTAAAATGAGAAACTAATGCTGCTCTTGTCAATTTGAAATCAAATAGAAGACATATATATATGCATATATATACACATATATATTAGGGATTCTTTATTTATGCACAATGCTTACAAATAAGATACTATAATAGTTCGGTAAGCTGATTTCATCCCAGTTATGTTAAAATCTGCATGTAAATATTTGAAAGTAATATAATTTCATAAGTTAATTTATAGAACCAGTCCCTTGCCTGAAAGCAAAATGGAGGAATTATAAAGTATAGAAAATCTTTAAAAAAACATTTGCACTATAATCTTATTCTATTTCCAAGCTTTAAAAATTATATATATTCCTCACTATTTTTGTATCTGTTTTAACAAAGAAGAAACAGGTTTTGAGGTATTTGAAGCCAAGCTGGTGTTTATAAAGTAGGTATAATTTCCAATAATGATTTCTCCCTTTTGCTTCAGTGTTTTCTATAAGAATGGTATGATTTCAGGAGGAAACTATTACTATAATATACATCATATCAATGTTGCCATCACCTCTTTATGCTTTTTTCCATTCTTTTGAAGGAAGAGAAATTTACAAGTCTAGAATTGTTGGGAGACTCAGACACATGTTCATCTATACGTGTAAATTTGTGCAGGATTTATTAATTGTTCGCTCTGTGTCATTTTACTTCCCTTCCTTTTTAAGTGTTTTCTTGTCTTTGAATTCCAGTTACCATGTGACAAAAAACCTATCCTGGGAACAATGAAGTGGGATTTATTTCTACTAAAACTGCAGGCTCTCTCCCTCTTGTACTCATCTCTATGGCACGAGTTTCAACTCTGCTCTGTGGCATAACCGGAGAGTAACAAAGCTATTATTTTAAAAAAGTATTTTTGTTAACCTTTGTTTAAATGCAGTTTAGTTAAAAATGATCTGTGTACACATCTGCAATGATGTGGAAAAAGCTTCCAGAGCTAAGAAATGTCATCTTCTATTGGAGTAGACAGGGAATAGTGTGCTGTAGCAACAGGCTTCTGAAAAGCTATTATATTGTACTGCCTGGGTTTGGGTTGTTTTGACTGTGTGCCTGTTTATTTTCATCTAGCAACCAAGACAATATTTTAAGCATTGACTGAGAGAGAAGATATTCTGTAGCTGTTACCAATCACTTAGACCATCTTGTTTCCCACACTACAGTTTACAGTAAATATGTTCAGACACTGTATTTTCTTAAAATGAAATTAGTATAATTTTACCATGACACTGTAATCTGAATCTATGTTTCTTCCTTCATCTATTGAAGTGAAACATCTATTCCAAGTAAGATCTTAAATGTACTGCTCATTGACACAGCTTTTCTTAGATTGATTTTTGAACCTTGTGAAATGTTTTCTTATTGTAGAAGCATGAAACAGTTTCCTGTTGCAGTCAAAATTAACCATTCACGTTTGTGAATATTATTTTTAATGAGTACCAAAAAGTATTTTTCTGGAAAAAACGGCCACTTAGAAAATGCACATTAGTAGTGTGGTTCTGAATTTTTATTTCTGTATTGATCTGTGTGTCAATATGAAGCAGAACTGACAGGGCTAAACCCTGTAAGAGTAACTCCTTCTCCCAGAGTAAGGGAGAAGGAGTGCTCAGCAGTTTCTTGGGCTTTTGTTTGGTTGGGTTTTTATCAGTCGTTCAGATAAACCACATAGGAAGCTACTGCCTCAGCAAGTGAAGGGAGTAGGAAGAAAGAAATCATTGTTTCATTTGTTGTTGTTTGATTTCTGTAAGTTTGCTTGGGAAAATAAAAAGCCTTTCCAATGCTTTTCCAGAACAGCAGGCAAGATGAAATAGAGATGATGACTATATGAGTGAGGGGAAAAATTACTTTTACCTGATGTCTGCATGTAGGAGATAGAATTTTGATTCTAGATTGTAATATAGTTTATATATCACCAATGTCAGTCAGACCTTCTGTTATTAGTAAGTACAGGAAGATGTTTGTGCCTGTGCCAAAAAAAAGTTGGTCTCAGAATGAATGTCTTTATAAATGTTAAAACAAGATATAAGACACACATTACAGGTGTGATGGACTGTGTAATTCAGTCCTTTATCTCCTTTAGTTTGAGGAAAACCTAAACATTGGACAGGCTGGATCCATGGGCCAAGGCCAATGGGATGAAGCTCAACAAGGCCAGGTGCTGGGTCCTGCACTTGGCTCACAATAACCCCATATAGCGCTACAAGCTGGGGAAGAGTGACTGGAGAGCTGCCCAGCAGAGAAAGGCCTGGGGTTGCTGGTCGACAGCTGGCTGAACAAGAGCCAGCAGTATGCCCAGGTGGCCAAGAAGGCCGACAGCATCCTGGCCTGCGTCAGCAACAATGTGGCCAGCAGGACTAGGGAAGTGATTACCCCCCTGTAGTCGGCACTGGTGAGGCCGCACCTTGAGTATTGTGTTCTGTTTTGGGCCCCTCACTGCAAGAAAAGCACTGAGATACTGGAGCGTGTCCAGAGAAGGGCAATGAAGCTGGTGAGGGGTCTGGAGCACAAGTCTGGTGAGGAGTGGCTGAGGGAATTAGGATTGTTTAATCTGGGGAAAAGTAAGCTGAGGGAAGACCTTATCGCTCTCTACAGGTGCTTGAAAGGAGGTCATAAAGAAGTGGGGTGTAGGTCTCTTCTCCCAAGTAACAAGGGATAGGACAAGAAGAAACAGCCTCAAGTTGTGCCAGGGAAGGTTTAGGATGGATCTTAGGAAATACTTCACCACAAGTGTTATCAAACGTTGGAGCAGGCTGCCCAGGAAAGTGATTGAATCCCCATCCCTTGAGGTATTTAAAAGATGGGTAGACGTGGTGCTCAGGGACATGATTTTAGTGGGGGTTTTGGCAGTGTTAATTTAATGCTTGGACTGGATAATTGTAAAAGTCCCTTTCAACCTTGTTGATACTATGATTTATTTCTGGGCTTTAAGTTACTAAGTGACTCATCTCTTGCTTGTGTCTGTTTCCTTTACTGAGGAGAGGACTTTCTGTGATGTCTTATGTCTAATTTCTGGAGATCAGGTATCTCTTCACTCAGAAATCACAAGTATTTAATCACTTTGGGGAGTCTGTGTTGTCAATGGAGGAAAGTAGATGGGCTTACTTAGTTTCTGAATTGCTCTTCAGACGTGTCCGTCTCATTCTTGCGCTTATATAGGATTATAAGCACTTGTGTTAGATATCACAAATCACTTTCCTGGGGCAGACAGGTTCATTTGAGGCATACTCTCAAAGGTTATGATATCAATGTCAGGTTAATACTAGGTTATGTTGAAAGTCTCCCATCTTATTAATGAGAATTTTTCTCTACGCTTTCATACAGTTGGAAATGGAAAAATCTCAGTTACAGAATCTAGAGCTGGAGCACAAAAAGCTATCTGCTCGTCTCGAAGAAGAACGTGGAAAGAACAAGCATGTAGTATTGATGCTAGTGAAAGAGTGTAAGCAGTTGTCTGGACGAATTGTAGAGGAAGCCCAGAAACTGGAAGAAGTGATGTCAAAATTTGAAGAGGAAAAAAGAAAGGCTACTGAATTGGAGGAGTCTCTTGCCACTGAGAAACAAAGGAGTACACAAATGGAGGCTCAGATGGAAAAGCAGCTGTCTGAGTTTGACACAGAGAGAGAGCAGTTGCGTGCCAAACTTCATAGAGAGGAAGCACACACCAACGACCTCAGAGAAGAGAGAGACAAAATGATCAAAATGATTGAGCAATTAAAAAAGGAGAATGAAAGTAAAGCTAATCTCTCGCTTAAAAATAAAGATAAAAATAAAGACAAGAATCTTGTCTCTGTTTCTGTTGAAACAGAAGAGCCAAGTTCAAGAACTGTTGCCTGCCAAACAGATCCAGTAGTGATGGACAGTAGCACAGAAAATGTTAAGAAGTTGCCTTTGACTGTGTCTGTAAAGCCTTCCACAGTGAACCCCCTGGTGTCTGGCAATACAAAAATGAATGTGTGCGCCAACGCAGCGTTTGTGAAGCCTGTCATTGATAGGCAAGCTTCATCCAGTGAACTTGTCCCTCCCGCAGCTCCTGTTCTTACGCAGAATCAAAACAGAATTGAGGAGAATGGACCAAGTACAGGCTCGTCACCTGATTTACCGAGTAGCACTTCCCCTTTTTCCAATACTACTTCCCTTTGCACCCCTGCGGCGCCGACTGCCGCAGCTCAGAATTCTTCACTCGCTTCGTCTATGCACAGTTTGCATTCACCCTCTGCCAACACCACTGGCCATCCCGGCCTAAATCCACGAATCCAAGCAGCTAGATTTAGATTTCAAGCAAATGCGAATGACCAAGACCAAAATGGAAACACAACCCAAAGCCCTCCCTCAAGGGATGTATCCCCTACTAGCCGTGACAACCTAGTTGCCAAACAGGTAGCTCGGAATACTGTTACCCAAGTCCTTTCGAGATTTACGAGCCCTCAGAGCGGCGCTCCGTCGCGGCCGGCGCAGTCACATTCAATGGAAGTTGGCACTTACCCCCCAGTCGGTAGAACAAGTTTAAAGACTCCCAGTGTGTCAAGAATTGACAGAGGAAATCCTCCACCTATTCCTCCTAAAAAACCAGGCCTTTCGCAAACTCCTTCTCCGCCACACCCACAGCTTAAAGTTTTAATGGATAGTAGTCGATCCCCAAATGCAAGTGCTAAAACTGACAGCAAAACAGTGACCTCACCTCTTTCAAGTTCACCACAAGGAATCAGGGTAATAAATGAGGAAATTATTTCTAAGTCCTCACCTCAGCTGCCACCAAAACCCGCTATAGATTTATCTGTGGCACCTGCAGGCTGTGCCATACCAGCCATAGCCTCATCTCAGGTGGGTGCCTGGCCTTCCCACTTCCCTGGACTGAACCAACCTGCATGTTCAGAAAATTCCTTTGTCATTCCCACCACCATTGCCTGTAGCTCCTCCATAAACCCTGTTAGTGCTCCATCCTGTAGACCATGTGATTCAGACAGCCTCCTGGTAACAGCATCAGGTAAAGCGATTGATATGCTACAAACTGTCTCCCTCTAAAATAATGTTTTGGTTTTCCTATACATTTCTTGTTTGCTTTATTTATCTTTTTATACCTTTCTCTTTTTTACTTTCTGAAAGCTGAAATTTTCATTTATATTTTTCCCAGGGGTATGGGAATTCTTTTGCTGATTCAGTAGGGCTATAAATTAGTTTGCTTCTTCAAAGAGATCTCCAAATTGGAGGCATATTGTAAAGATAAAGAGGACTGATGTTTAAAATAAATAGGCTGCATATACTAAAGAAATTCTTCTTTTTTGTTTGTTTGGGTTCAGGTTCTTGGGGGGTTTTTTTGTGAATGCTATTATTTTGAATTCCAGAAAAGCTTTCTCGGTCTGAAGTAATGTTTTGAAGATTACCTCTGAAAGTGATCTTCCTCAGAACATGCATTTCAGTGCTTTGTGAGTCTTCTAGAAAATAGGGGTTACTGTATTTTCCTATGGCATTAGTTGGTTGCAGATCAAGGTGTGTAATTGTCTGGATAAGAGCACAATTTCAAATATATTGCATCATACCTGTGGAATAAGTTTCCATTTTTCTATAGTCCTTCTGGTTTCAGTTGTAGGCTTTGTTAATACTTTTGTGCAGCATCTCACAAGTTTACTTCAACAAATATCAGCAAAGACTTGCTGTTGGAGAGTTAAAATCTAAAGGTCATGTTGATAAGTCTAAAGCTGGAGTCAGTGCACGTATCTGCTATTAATTTTGCATTTGTGGTGAGGACTTACTTGTGTGCCTAATGTGCTGCCATCTCCAAGGTATCTCTTTGATGGCAGTTAAATGAACAAAGGCGGCCCTGATCTACCTTTCAGTTAATTGTAGATCTCCTGTAAATCTTTTTGTCACCATATTGCCCTGCTGGGATCAATAGTGCTAGAACATTAGGTAGAAGCCCCTCTGGAGCGTGACTTGCGCTGCAGTGAGGAAGAGAGACACGCGGTTATGGAACACTTCAGACCTTCATTAGCACTGAAGAATGTTTGAATGGTCTCAAGCTTTCAACAGTTATTCTTGGTTCAGTTAGGATAGTTCAGTCCCTCATAACTTTAGTCTCTGTATCACCATCTATAGGGTATAAAATCCCTGCACAGCTGGTTTACTTCCATCACGCAACCAACCACTTTTTCTTGGTAGCAGCACCCCTCTCTGATAAGGCAGTTGAACTCACTCACCAGTATTGAGGAAGCTGTTCCAAAAGCAGTGTGTGGTTAACTTAGGTATCTGTATAAATAGGAGATTTCAGGGTTCACATTATTAAGGAATTTTTATATCCATTCCACTTCATGGAAGACTTTCTGCACGTTTCTGGAGTAACCTAGTCACGTTTTTTACATTTGGCCGTGGCACCATACTGTCAGACTCCTCTTTTCTTTCTGAACTGTGCTATGAAAACATGAGCTCGGAAATTCTATCTTCCATTTGTCTACTACTTCTCTGAGTTAACAACCATGGGATTTGACAGCTGCCCCTTAGTTTCCTGTTTTTCATATGGATGTCCTCAGTTTTTATCTTAAAATCTTATTCCTAGCTGAGTCTGATTGCCATGTCAGGTAAGTCTACCAGTATTCCAGATATTCTTCAAACCTCACTTGCCTTCAGCTGCTATTAGGCCTCCATAATGGAATTAATATTTAATTTAAAAAAAAAAAAAACTAAGATTTTATTAACATCCAACAGATTATTGGTAAAATCATCTTCAAAGTGAATAGTTCTTTTAGGAAAGAGGTTGTCTTCTACAAATCCTATCAGCATGAATTAGGCCGTATATTTCAATTAGTTTAATTATTAACTAGACGATATTTGGTATTCATTTAAGAGAGTTTTTGATTATTCTTAAAAAAATAAATCTTCTATCTTAAAAATGAAATTACCACCACTTCATATTGTTATTGCTTTGGTTTGTACTTCAAAATATAAACTTTCTTCCTGGGAGAAAAAGCATCCTTTAAATAGGAATCCTCCACCAAGTACTCAATTTGTGTTTCTTATGAAACTTGTGATTCAAAGGCATTCTCAAAGATAGGATTTATGACAAAAACTGTTAACTTTTTTAAAAAATCATGCATAAATTAATGTGTTCAGATGGCCTTTCTTGATTTGCGCTTCATTCACTTGTTTTGTGAAGGGATGGAGACATTTAGGTTCATTTAATCCCCTTCTAATCATAGTTCTGAATATTTCTTGCTGTTAGTATGTTTTAAGAAGGGCCAAAGAACTTTAATAACTTTATTTGAAATATTCAGGTAAATAGTCAAGAGCTCCTTTGTCTTTTACCCAAACTAATGCTTGTATTTTATTGCACTTATTCTCCAATCCCATTTTATTTACATTTTTTAAGGGAACATAACCTATTCTGGTCAAGTGTTCTAGCAAATTGCAGAACTAAAAAAACTTTGAGCAACAGATGTTATGCAATAATGGAAAGACTTTTCCTTCAAAATTTTATGCTAAGAAAATAAGTATATTTTATAAATTTTTATGGAAGTAGACCTTGTCTTAGAAAATAAAAGATAACCCAGATTTAATTGACCCTGTTTTCCTTAGGATAGTGTGGTCAGTAATGCCTGAATTTGTGTCACTTATTCACTTCCTTTTTTTTTTCAGTTTCTTTTTTAAATATGACTTTTCTTGATGTCAGCAACATCTAACAAACTTACAAACACTACTGAAACCTCCTTCCCATATCTGCATTTTCATGCCCTCTCAGCACACATTCAGTTAGTTTTATTAATGTTTTGATGTTCTGGTTCTTTTTAATCTGGTTTATGTACTTTTTTTTTAGAAAAGGTTTAGTATATCCATTTCACTTTCAGTTAAAACAGAGCATGGTGAAATCTGATTCATATTTTATTGAATAGTAAGTAGTGAGCTTCAATCAGTATTTGTTATTTTTAAGCAACAGTGCAAGACAAAAGTAACATTAAAAAAGAAATTGACAAGATCCTCCATTTTTATATTTTTTGTTTGTCAATAAATTCATGTTTGTTGCTTCTTAATGTGGAGTCAGAAGGATTTATAATAACATAATCACTTAAATATTCTCTTTATTAATTTTGAGACAGTTTCCTAGTTAGCTCAGGTTACCTTAAGAACATAACGGCTGCCTGATTTTCTGTAAGGGTTCTTGGTTCTAAAAAGAGCAACTACTCAGACCAAACGTTCCAGCGTTGTGCTTAATTAGTGTGACGATACCCTCTTTTAGAGACGGGGCAGTGTACTGCCTGTTGCTCTTTTCATCCCTGGTAGGAAAAGACACCAGCTTTTGTCATTAATGTTGAACAGGCTGCACCTAGAGAAATTACAATGAACATTTATGGCCTGATTCAAAATCTGCGGCAGTGTTTTCATTAACTTCAGCAGCCTTTGAACTGGTGCCAAAATGCTTCTGCTCTGTTTGGACTTCTACATTTCGATGGCTGGAAGACTTCAAACTTGAAACGAACGTAGGCAGTTGGATTTTCATACCCCTGGGATTTCTGCTTTCACTTTCTTCTTGGTTTTGTGCTTTTTGTGTCACTCTTCAATGAAGTATGGTTTTTATTTTGCTCATTTCTCTAATGATTGATTTATTCTCTCTATGCAATTGGCTTGGAAGATAAAAGTAGGGGGGTGAGGGACTGATCTGGGCTCTGAAATTAACCATCGCACATTCTGAAGCTGATGCCAGAAGCTGTTTTTGTCTGTCCCTCTGCCCTTCATCACTGCATGCCCTACAAGCTTTCACAGATGCTTCACATTTCCTCACTTTTTGCACCTGTAATGGTGTACCTTTTTTATGGGTATTTTCTAATGTTGGTGTATTTTTTTGAATGAATTCAGCTTTAAAATACTGCCTTGCATTGATAATAGAAGCCAAAGTTATGTTTATATTATTACCTGGGGTTTGTTTCTTTTTCAGTAGAAGGTTTTGATCTAATAATAACCAAATGTAACGAATTTCATCACTGAACTGCAACAACATATTTTTCTTTTCAAGGAATTGAAATGAAAGTTAAAATATCACATATGGCACAAGAGAAAAAAATCCTTTTATTTTGGCGTTTCTGTTAATGACACTTAAAAAAACACACACACACACAAAAAAAAAAAACCCTGGCACTGTTTTGAATATGAAAAGAAACCTAGAAATACTATTCATATTAAAAAACTGCTTGGCAGAGTGAACTTCATGCCTACAGCTTAGTATCAACTCCCCAGATTCCTCCAAATTCCAGCATAACTTGGATAAAGAATGTTAGCGTCTGGAGTGCCACCCAGGCAGCGTCCACTAGCAGTTAACTACCGCGTTGAGGCAGGAAAAACTACAGAAGTACCATTTTAAAAAAAATTTATATATATAGCAACCGCTGCAACACAATTAGTTTCATAGAATAACAAAAGGTTGGAAAAATGTAAACACTTTTATAATGGAAAGGAAGAGCAAAAATTATTCTTCAGACCTTTGTAGATTTTGTAAGAATTAACGTTGCTCAAATATCGGAAGTGGAAATACATATGTATATATATTTACAATTTAAAGGATGCAGTTTACTTTGTATATTGCTTATTTATTTTATAAGGTTCAGAAAACCCTCAAAGTCTTCTGATTAAAAATTTTGCCAAACGAAATATTAGTAAGAGTATTAATAGTCAGAAGGTAGCTTCAGAATTGAAGTTATATGAAGACGGGTGGCAGTTTAAAGTTGGATTTATAGGATAGCTTGATACCTGTAGCGCTGCCTTCTTATAGTCAATATGAAATAAACAAGATGAATAATAAGCTAACATTGTGAAAATACTGCAAATACATTTCCTTTCCATACTAAGCTAGTGAGCTTAATTGGAAATGACATATTTAACTTACTTTAAAAACAAATATGAAAATACCCCAAGCATTTTTGTTGTTGTTTTGAACTGGGATCAAACTATGTGTTCTTCATTGGGGTTGCGCAGATGATGGATTCCCATGGAAGGCTGGACCTTAATTAATATTTGCCCAGATCTTGCAAGGTTCCCAAATCTATTGCTTGTGTAGAATTGCATTGGGAACTTCCATATAGAATTTTGGTTTTCCAAAATGTAGAGCAGGTCATCCCAGCAGGGTACCACTGCTGCCACGTGCTTTTTCTAGCTCTAGCTGTTGGAAGTTGGATAGCACTTGACCAGCCTGATGGAGCTGGAGGTAATGCCCTGCAGCTCCTCTTCTGTCTTCAGGGGTGCAGAACCACAGTAATAGCTGAGTAAAGTCACTTTGTACTGTCAGATTTCATCCTCATATAATAGCTTATATGTGTGTGGCCACACAATACAGTTATTTATTCGAGAGAGAAATAAAATGTGGATTTTCTAAAGGTAATAGTGACAATAAGAAAAACCATTCTTTCTCCTATTTTCTCTTGCAGTCCTTGGTCAAGGAAGAGTGCACAAAATTTTCTATGCCTTATGCAGCAAACTTCATATTCTTAACAAACTCCCTACTAAAGCGGATAAGTAATGAACACAACATTTAACCAAGATAACTCCTAAGCTTTCAAAGCTTTAAATTAAATATTATTTTTCAACGGGGTGACTTGGAAGTTTTCACTCCTAAATTTTATATAACTTACTAATTTACACTGGTGGATTTTACAATGTATTCTTTTAAGTATTGCTGGGTAAAAGGAATATTACCTTCAGATACAGTTCAATAATAAATATCTTTATTTCTGTATTATTTGTGTAAATTATTTTTTTGGCAAATTTATTGAAGGGGGCTTAATAGGCGTTCTTTGTGCAATTCATCTGTATAACTGCAGGTGAGAGATAAATACTGAAGTTTGCACTTAGACTGTAAAGGAGGATGAAATTACATATGAAAACAAGTATTTTGGTTTGGAAACCTTTCTGTAGGTATTTCAAAAAGCCTTTACAGGATATTAGCAATTAAACTAAAACGTGTATAAAGCTTTCAATGGTTTCTGAATTTTAGTAATATACCTTTTTTTGAGACATCCAGCTGCTACTGTAGTTCATAAGTTACACGTTAACCTTTTGTAATGAAATCCTGTTCGTTTGTATTAACAACGATCACCCCTGTACGCAGTTTTTATTCTTCAGAATACCTGCTGATGTACAGACACAGCATCATCACTAAACTTGTGCTAAACTAACAAATCCTGTCATTTTGAAAATCCTTTTTTAATTTTTAAAAGAACACAGAAAATGCAGAGCTTTATGTATGTGTCTCCCATGTAACTTGTGTTGCTTTAACTCGCAGGCTGGTCTTCCTCCCTAACCCCTTTGTTAACAAGTGGTGGTCCTGTCCCCCTGGGTGGCAGGCCCACCCTTCTTCACCAAGCTGCTGCCCAGGGAAATGTCACTTTATTATCAATGCTGCTTAATGAAGAAGGACTGGACATTAATTACTCTTGTGAAGATGGCTATTCTGCCTTGTATTCTGCTGCTACAAATGGCCACACAGGTAAGCAACTCTAAGTTTTGTTAGTGAAATAGAGAAAGCTTATTTCATGAGTTTTAAATATTAAGTGGGGTCAAATGTATGCTTTTTAAAACTAGGAAATAGAAACTCACATGTATATATTATATGCTAAAAGTCATAGTATAGTGTCTATATAAGCAATATTTCCAGAGGCAGAATTTTGGAACACAGGAAAGCATTCTTGTTTACGGTAACATTCTGCAGGAACATCCATTCTAATTCTACACTCCCTTCCTATAAAAAGCCACCAGATATCATCACCCCATGTTCTGTGACAAACTAAAGATCTTTTGTAGCAAATGCAACTTGAAAGAAAGAACTTTACTCTGCAGGGAGTAAGCAAGAAAGAATAGGTCATCATCAGTGTTTTGATCTTCTGCAGCAGCGGAGAAAATGATGGAAGATGTTGTCAGAGTAATGTGTTACTTGTGAAATAAATGAACTCTCTTTATTTTTGAACTAGATGAAATAGCCTTAGTTTGTTCTCTAGGCTCTACTGAGATAGTTAACTTATTTTTCACTTTTCCCCACTATCCCAGTGTTCAGGCTCAAGGAGATAGCATGTCTGAACCTTTCAACAGTTAGTCTTCATACTTATGAATATATTTATAAAAAGAGGTAAAGATGTTAGTAACAGGTACGGATTTCATGGATTCAAACTCTAAGCGATAATTTTCAGACTGTCAATGTAAGGCTCTCGAACAGCAGCTTTCTTTAAAATTCCAGTGCAATTACTGTAACTTTTTCTGCTGATGTAAAAATTTTCTAAATTCTTATATTGCAAATAATATCATTATGCTGTTTTGGATACTAAAGATGAAATCCACCAATACCAATGACAAAAATTCCATTAATTTTTAGTAAAGTTAATATTTGGTTTCACAGTAAAAGGTGGAACATAATGCCTTTAAAGCCACTGCTTTCAGGAGTACTTTGTGGGTTTATTCAACAAACTATTTGAGACAATTAGAAACCCCCGATCTGGTGTTCTAAATAGTATTCAGTGAGACTCTTCCATTATTTTTGTCAAGTATTCTAAAAGTCAAAGTTAGGATCCAAAATCCGTAGCTAGGCAAGTAGCACACATTTTTTTCTGAAAGGTTCAGGGTTAATTTTGCTACCAGGCATCAGGATAGGAGGAATTTTCGCTTTGTTCAGAGTGGTATATTTTATCTGTACTTGCTGGGTGCTATGGTTTACTTCATAGGAACATCTGAGCCTTTTCATCTGACAGATTCTTTACTGTTGGCAAGACCCTTAAAATATTAGAAAAGTTTTTTATTTTCTTCCTTTGGCACTTATCTTATTTATTCTTTTATTTTTTTTTTCCAACTTTTTATCTTCAGGGTTAGGACTCCAAGTTTATTCTGTTGGGTGGATTTATTTTTCTCCTCTCAGTGAATGGGCGTTCTGTGGATTCTTTGAGGCTTACATCCATTTATCATAGCTGGTGTTTGTGGGAGACTGTAATTGACCCAATTTGTCTTTACTCATTTTGTATTCCTACAATGTTTCGAAGCAGAGGCCCTGATTTTCAGTTACAATTACTGAGCAGCTCTTACTGACAGCAAAGGCAATTTGGTTTCTTGTTTTATTGTCAAAATTTCAAATAAGAGAGGCACTTGGCAGCAGTATGAAAACACAGTAATAAAAACAAACACATGCATGTGCATCCTGTAATTGTTTGGTATCTTTTCATTTTTAAGATAAAAACTATATTGCAAACGTTTTAGTGCTGTACTTGTATTTATAGTTGACAGGATGTGAAAAGCACTTTGTTGTACAAATCATCCCAATTTAGTGACCAAATGGATTGTATGAATTCTGAATGAGAGAATCACACAGCAACAGCAGCAGTGATGTCTCCTGAATACATTATATTAAAATTGAGCTTAGTAGATTTATAATCTTTTTGGAGAAAGGTTTTTGTGCTTAACTAATATGTAATCCTTTCTTTGTTATTTCCAGTTTGTTCCCAAGTACATGGATAGATGCAGCTCTTCAAAGTGGAGATTTAAAAACAAATTTATATAAAAATATATAGACTTACAAAAGGAAGTATAGAAATAAATCTATTTTTTTAAAAGTCCTTTTAATATGTCTTTTTAACTAACCAGATGGAAAAAAAAGGACACTGATGTAATTTTAAGAAAGATAAAATATTTATTGTACAAATTTTTTCATTGCATTGAGTAGGATTGTCAATAGTAAGTTACTGTGTTTTGGCTGTTATTTTTTTTCCTTAGAATCATAGAATCATTTCGGTTGAAAAGACCCTTTGAGATCATCAAGTCCAACCGTAAGACTTAACACATAAGCTTACCCTGGTGGGTGATCACACCATGATTTAATTCATTGAGAGTACTTTCAACCTGGAGTTAGTGGCTAAATAGATTAAAAGATTTGCAGGGCCCCTTGTTTGTTCTAAATTATCTAACCAGATTTTCCAGTGTCTCCTGGGAAATAGTTGGCCAGGGGAAAAGAGTGGCTCTAGACTCGTTAAGAGCCAGCACAGTGAGTACCTCCCTTCATATCCAAACACCATGTTGCATAGGGTCTGGGAAGAGTAGAAGGTGAATGATCTCCATGCATTTTCAGTGAAGAGAGTATTTGAGAAGCGTAGATCACTAGAGAAAGGTAGAGCACATCGTACCCAGCTTGGTGGCAGCAGCTGTTACGTGCTCTCAGCCCAGTCTGTAGAGAAAATTGAATTACACGAGAAAAGAGAGCACTCAAATATTCTTTCATAATCTGTCCTATTTTGTGTAGCCTTCCTATTCATAAACAGTTGCCTTTTGAGAGCTGCAGCTGAGGGTCTTTCCAGCACATGAACCTCACAGGACGTGCTTTGTTTCCTGCTTACACTGTCCCCAATTCTGAGAGGGAGAACTTACTCTAAATATATACACTAAACACTTTCTTTGTGTTTGAATGGACACGAGGAAACTGTTGATTTTATGATTTAAGCACTAGAGTGGGATAGCTGAACAGATTGTTTTGTCAGGCCATCTTGGCTTCATCCATTAACAGAGCAGGAGCTGCTTCAGTCTGTTATACACTTGATAACATGTATGGAAGTTCACTCAGCAAATAAATCTGTAGATCTGTATTGTGTTGCCAATCCTGACCATTCTCTGCCACACATGAGGTGGTTGAGAGAGAATGGAATGATATGAGTTTCTGAAATTGAAAGATGTGAAGAGAATAATGGAAATAATATCCTTTGGACTCGGCTACTTGCTAATCATATGCATTTATGGTACAATTGATTCCCTTCTGTCCTGAGTACTTGGAGGCTGTGGCACCCCGATTGATAGGAAAAACTGGAATGATGTGGGAAATAGGAAGGAGTGAGGTGCAGTGACATACAGCTACATGGAGTCAGCTCTGCCAAGCCACTGGATGTATCCACATGGTGTTTTCTAGAACTCTGGAAGAACTAACTACCCAGCTGTGGTGGAGATCAGTAAAGTCTTGAGGTGTTTGTGCTAATAATGGTTTGTTTTCACTTTGACCAAAACCTTTAACTGAGTGCCAACATGGATGTCTGTCTTGTGCCTGCCCTTCCTCCCAGTCCCTTCTACTGCTGATTACTTCAGTGGCAGACAGCAGTGAACTGGAGTTAATGAGTCTAAATTACCCTTCTCCAAACCCCAATCAAAAGTCAATCCAGAGGACACGGGCTTCTTGGAGATTACTGCTTTCTTACTTGTTAAGCCACCCAGAAAAGGTCATGAAGAGCTTACTAGCTCACATGGTGTGCCTGATGAAAGTAGCTGTATTTCCTCGCACTTGCACCCAATAAAGAGTGATTAAAGAGATCTTTTCAGTGATCTTCATCAGAAACTGTATTTTCACAAAGTTAAGGTACCACCGGGATGATCTGCTGATCAATAATTGTGAGTTAACCATACCTTTCTAGAAAAGCGGTTTTGTTCTGTGCATTCTTTGTGGCTTTTGCATGGCTGACATATGCTTTATGAAGAAACCAAAAAGTATTCTAGACAAATACTTGAAACTGCTAGAAGGAAAAATTTTGAACATCCTTCACAAACTTCAGAGGTATTTTAGGATATCAAGCAGGAATCTGTATTTTCAAGATAATTGTTTAATATAAAACAGGAATTGACAATGGAAAAGGGGAGAGAAACTATGTCGATAGCAGAGGTTTGTTTCCATTACAAAGTGATTGAAAATATAATTTTATTTTAATTGGTATTATCTTACAAGTGGAAATCCTAGGTAAGTTAGTTAACTGAGAGCTTCTTTATGACTTAAAGAAATTATTACAGATGAAGTCCTGGTAGCTTATCCCAATAACCAACTTTTTAAAAATAAAACAAAACAAAACCAAAACCCCAGTCAGATCAGATTACTTATTTAAGAATTAAGGAATCTGTTTTAAAATCTTATGTCTTAATGTTAAATTGTTTACTCAGTCACTTCCACAACATCTGTATTAATATGTGTAAGAGTTGTAACAGCAGTAAATACATTCAGGAATGGTTTAGATTAGTCAGATTTCTAAGTAAATTCTAAATATATGTTTCTGATATTTAGAGATAAGCTTCACTAGCAAAGCTTGGCTCCGGGATTTTACCCAGTGCTGGAACAGAGTGCATTAAGCTTGCTCAGAAAACAGGTCAGGAGTTTGTAATTGGTGTTCTAGCTGAGCTAATTTTCAAAATAGTAATTTCAACTACAAAAGACGTGATTTAGTTTGGTCTAGAACCAATTTCAAGAATATAGACCAGATTAAATTGGGTTTTTTTTCAAACTTAACTGCATCAAATGATATTCCAATTTGTGGATGAAAGGCAGTCTAATCACTATGTAATTAATTATCTTAATTTTGCTGTAGAATGGTAGAATCAGGGTGGTACTATTTTTACCATGTTGTTTCGGAAATATATGAATGGGAATGGTTTGGGGAGGTTTGAGTTTGTCAGTTTATCTTATTTGTCATTGCAATCCCATGTCCAAGTGTCCTGGAGCAAGGCTGGCCAGCCTGGCGTTTGAGTTATGTGGCTTGTGAGCATCTTCCCTGGGGCTGTCGTATATATGGGACGTGTCACGTGAATGCCAGTGGGACTGTCCTGCCTTTGGGGGCTGATGGATAATTCAGATTCCCCACTTTGGGGGTATATTAGCTGCCACCGTGGAAGTTGTCAGCAATGAGCATGTATTTGGATCCCAGTAGAACCCAACCCTAGCCCCTTTTGCCGAAGAGTGGTGGTACCCTCCAGGAGTCAATTCTCACCTCTCTCCTGCAAACGGCTTCCTGAGCTTCTACTTCACTAAGGTGTGTGATGTATGGTCAAAAAGCCTGGCTGCTGTTGCCCCTTGAATAAGGTTTAACCACTTGTTCATGTTGCATCAGTCTATGTTTATGCTCAAATTATAGATTGTGTGAGATTGCTGCTGACTGCAGAAGCACAAGTTGATGCTGCTGATAAAAATGGCTTTACACCCTTGTGTTCAGCAGCTGCTCAGGGACATGTCAAGTAAGTGAAGTCTTAAGATTTTGCCTGTCAGCTATTACTTAATTTTATATTGTCTTTAGATTACGTTGTATACTTTTTGCATTACCTTACCGTTGCATCCTTAGGTACAAATGCATTTAACTATCGTTTATTGAAAGCATCTACTGAAACTCATATTCATTTGCCATTCTGTTTTTAATAGTTTCCATTTCCAATTCTTAAGGTTGCTGAACGTTCATTGTTAGTAACCACAATATAGTACTGTTCTACATGGGCATCATACCTTTGAATTTCTTAATTTTCTTTGAATTATAATCCATAATATAGGATTAACAGAGGAAGGAGGAAAGAAATTATTTTTGTACTGATTTTTTGAAGCCTAGAGAACCACGAATATCATATTCAGAGACAAAAGAACATTTATCCAAGTATTCTCCTAGGTGATATAGAATCGAATACTTTAAACAACAAAACAATTTTTTTCAGGTTCAAGTGTTCTGTATCAGTAACTTTGAAAAACAGGAAACTATGTATGAGTCAAAGAATATTTCTAAGAACATTCTTCAAAATGTAGTTATGATCATTTCCTTTTATTTTTAAGCTCCTAATTTTATCAAGATTGGTGTTCTGTGACAACATGAGTGGAAAAGTCTGTGGTTTTATACTGAGAACCGGTACACAGCAATTCATTGAGATGATTGGGTTTTTCCTCCGCTTTCCTTCCTTCATCAGAGGAGCTGAAGGCTGGTGTGTTTCATCTCTGCAGTTTTACTGTGTATCATAGAATGGTAGGAAATGAAACTTGAAAGTTGGAAGCAACCACTAGATAACTAGAGGACATCCTTATCTGGATATAACAATCTTACAAATGCAAGAAGTCTGAAACTAGGCAAGGCTAGGAAACTTTACCACTGTTTTAGGCATCTTTAGTTTTGCTTATCTTTCAGTTTTTGAGCCTTTTAATGTTGCATTTTACTCCCATGCAGTAACACAGTCTTTGAATGTTATTATACTGTGACAGGCTCTGACCCAATAATGAGGAAGAGCAGAATCCCTGTCCTTCTCACGATGTTCCGCAAGTGTATAAAGATCATCAGAGTTTATTACCACTTCTTAAACGACTTTAAGCTTATCAGCTAATAGGCAGCCATGCTGATTTTGGCTAAGGTAGAGTTAAGATTCTTCACAGTAGCTAATATGGGGCTATGTTTTGGATTTGTGCTGGAAACAGTGTTGATAATCCCAACTTTTTGTGCTGTGTGAGCAGCAGAAAAGGCCCTGACCCTTTGTAAATAACTAAAACATCCCATATTATCAGCACTGTTTCCAGCACAAATCCAAAACATAGCCCCATAATAGCTACTATGAAGAAAATTAACTCTATCACAGCCAAAACCACACAATTTCCAGACAACCACCTCCCT
>VXBJ01006129.1:389082-428253 GCA_013400055.1 Nycticryphes semicollaris
TGATAGGTTAAGCAAAAGCCATGCCCACAAACAAAGCTAAACAAGGAATTCATTCACTGCTTCCCATCAGCAGGCAGGTGTTCAGGGAAGCAGGGCTCCATCCCCAGCTCCAGGGAAGCAGGGCTCCCTCACAGCTAATTCCCTCAGGTACTGCAAACCTTCCTTCATGGTGTTCCGCTTGCCCAGGAGACATCTTTTACTGGAATTCTTCATCCAGCGTTAGCAGAATTTCACTAGATGTTTAGAACACAGAAATACATATCTAGTTACATGTTTCAGTGTTTTACTTCAAATTATAAAAATTGCATGTGACTTCACAAGACAAACCAAAACCATGCTGTTCATATTTGGCCACTAAAATAAATTTCTCAGACTTTATTTAAATAAGAAGCTTTTATCTCTCTGACTTACCCTCACAACACTTTGCTATACATCGGCTGCTGTGTTGCGATATTGCAGAATGATAATCTTTTCTATTCCGATATTCTATGATATTCTTTTTCCCTAAGAGTTACTTGTGTAGTATGATACCCCTAAACGCTTTTCTTACTTTCAATTTTTTTAGATACTGGACATGAACCAAATTGTAAAAGTCAGCATGTAACAATAACAGGGCCAGCCAAAAATATCAGAGCTTCAGGCTTTTTGATTTGCTGATAGCTTCGAAGTTGTGGCTCAGAAAAATTCTGTTGGGGAAGTAGTATAATCTGTCTCTTGAAAGTGTTGCCTTTCATAGTCGGTGTTACTTGTACTACAGCACGAAGAATCTGGGGTTAGTGACAGTGCTAAACAACTATCAGTTACACAGTATTTGTCTGTGACACATTTGCTATCCAGCCTTATTCCCAAACTGGCACAATATCAAAAAGAAATTACAGTTTTCTAAGGCTGTTCAGTAGTATCACAGATTCAGCAAATGCTTTTAGGAGAACCATTCAAAATCATGGTCCAGGCCAGGCTGACCTTACCTGACCTTGAGGTTGAAAGTCATTTAATATATAAGATAACAAAGCAGATATTTTTAACATAGCAGAGTTAAAACTCAATCCACAGTTACTTTACGGAGGTGTCTTGTGAGTCCGTTTTAAGATGACTTGTGTGACTGTGTGGTTAGGATACACCTTCAGCATTTCATGAGGATAGAGCATTACTTTTATCTGTATTTTTTCTGTTCAAGTGAGCATTTTCAGAAAGTGTAGCTAAGTTATTTATAATAATGTTATCTTGTTGACTTTTTTCTAAAATTGATCATTTTATCTTGTTCTTGATTGATTTTTCTAATTACAAACTTACTAAAAGATCTTTTTTAATATTTGTGGGGTTTTCATCTGTAGTTTCTTATATGCTGATACTCATATATATCTTACAATGCTTTAAAAATTTTGTCATCCTGTTCCTATAGCAGGAACAGGATGTAGTTGCTTACCAGTAGTTACATAGCATTGCAGTAGTTGCTTTGAGGCTTTATTGTTGATCTGCTTCCACTTTTATGGATTGATAAATATAAAGCCAGAGAGACGGGGAGTAATTTTTGTTTAAAGCCCTTGTTTGAACTGCAGAGGGAATAGACTGGAATTAGGATTTTTCTGAAGTCTTGAGAGCTTGAAAAGCTGGATTTGGGAGGGGGCAGAGATCCAGCCCTGTCTCAAGTACTGGGAATAAAATTGGACCTACAGCTACGTGGTTATGAGGAGGCACAGGGTTTTGGATCCAAATGCTGGCCCCGAGTGAGTCACTCTTCAGGCCTCCACCTCATCTTCTGTGCTCCCTGATCCAGTAGCTGCTGCCAACACACCCCAAACCACCCTTCTGGGGTAGCCTCCATGTGGGGCTCTGAATGGTAGGTAGAGCCAGAGCTGTTTTCCTGTCCCTACCAGTTCACTTCTCCAGGCGAAGTGTCTGAAGGCAGTCCCTTTTGCTGGCATCTAAAGCTAGTTCTTTCTCTTTTTTTTTTTTTTTTTTTCTTTTTAAAACTNTTCTTTTTAAAACTATTTTCAATATCAGTAGTCAGGAAAGAAGTGTTACTTTTTCGCTCAGCTGAAGGTTTTTCTTAGGCAGCTGTCATCAAGATTTTGTCAACCTTGTGAAATTAAATGTCTTATATCCACATTTTTTAAATGCGTCTATATTAGTTTAAGATTTACAGGTCTAAAGTAAACAATTTTCTGTCTTTTTATCTATGTGTGTGTATAAAATTATATCTTATACTTGTGTATAGGTGATGGATAAAATCACAAGTAGGTCTGTATCTATAAAATCAGTACCTTATAAAAAAACCCACTTAAATGTTATGTTACGTTATGTTATAAAGAGTTTTTGAATGTTGAATACAAGATAATTTTACTACCTTATCGTTTGCTGTAGGTGTGCAGAATTATTAATTATGTATCAGGCTGATATTAACCATGCTGCTGACAGAGGACAGACACCTTTGTACCTGGCCTGTAAAAATGGAAATAACGATTGTATTAAGCTATTGTTGGAAAGTGGAGCAGATCGAACAGTAAAAACCAGTGTAAGTTAAAACAGTTTCTAAAGTTAAAATACCTTGCGTAGTACTGAATACAACAGCTATCAGCTAGGAAATATTTACATTGAAATATTTATTTAAAGTTTTCTTTCAAACTGGAACAAACCATGTAATTTGAAATTAGTATTTTGTTCTTTTCATAATACTTTATGCAGTTTTTTTAAGATGTGTATTGTCTCTAAAATCTCCTGAATGATACAACTTCCATATTATTTTACATATTTCTGCTTCCACCTGCAGTTTGCTGTAGACTTTTCTTCAGCACTGGATTTGCAATAGAACTCTTCTGTTTTGACTTGTTTTTAAGGTGGAGGAGTGGAGACAGCGATTTTGCTTGATTCTTGTCCTTGAGGGGTCCCCCACCCCTAAATTTGTCTGCCAGTGTTGTAAAGTCTCATATATCACAAATGGGAGAATATGCCAATAAATAAATTTTAAAAGTATATGCAGGAGAAAGGGAAGAGGACTGTCTCAAAGTTAACATTTTTTTGTATTGCCCTGAAGTTTTTCTTAAGACTTTGACGTAAACAAGACAATAAATGTGGGATGTGGGCTGTCGAGAAACACAGCACAAAGAGTATTACCTTCACAGTACCTCCTGCTCCTCTATTGCACTGATTTCTTTTTGATTCATTTAGTTTGGATTTGGAAAATAAATGTATTTGACTTGAAGTGAGAGACCTTTATGATATCAAATCCATGAAAATATCTGACTAGTAGATTTATAGAATCATAGAACCATTCAGTTTGGAAGAGACCCTTGGGATTATCGAGTCCAACCATCAGCCCTACTCTACGAAGTTCTCCCCTACACCATATCTCCCAACACCACATCTAAACCACTCTGAAACACATTCAGGGATGAGGACTCAACCACCTCCCTGGGCAGCCTATTCCAGTGTCTGACCACTCTTTCTGTGAAAAATTAATTTCCAAACAGAGCCATCCATCCTAATTCATTGCTGATGGAAGTTCTGCAGGCATTTTTCCATGTTTCTTTGCTTTTGTGCTTTCAGGATGGCTGGTCACCGATTCACGCAGCAGTGGATTCTGGTAACGTTGACAGTCTCAAGCTCCTTATGTACTACCGAGGGCCAAACAATGGCAACTCTTTGACTGATGCAGAGCCTAATTTGGACTACTTTGATTTGGAGAAGAGAGAAGACAACTACAGCAGTAGAGTAAAGCCTGTTGTTTCTGCAGATCTCATCAACCATGCTGACAAAGAGGGTTGGACTGCTGCCCACATAGCGGCATCAAAAGGCTTTAAGGTCAGTCTATGTGAACAAGTCACAGAAACCTGATTTAGGCAAGATAATTCCTTCTTTTTTTATCTTTGCAGAACCAAAACTTAAATGTTAAATCTAAGTTTGTTATCTAGCTTAATGTCACACTTGATTTAGCAAAGACAGAAAGATAATTCCAGTGGATAATTTACTCTAGAAATAGGTGTCAAATGGGGTGAATTGCTGTATTTAAATACCTATTTCTTTTGGGATGACAATAAAAAGAGAAAACATGTTTACTTGAGATTCAGATTTCAAAGGTAAGGTGAGGTAAATCCCAACCTAAATGCCAATTCATTGGTTATCGTGTACTTAATATAGATATTAGATGGACATAGTTTACAGTTACAGTCAGGGATGGGTGACTAACTATGAACAACTTTTCCTGTGAGAGGGAGGGGAGGACAAGAAACTTGAGGATCAGACTTGTGCAGTAGTATATTGTTTAATTTTTTAGTTTGGGCATCCCTTTTAGCAGGCAGTGAATAATTTTTTGGGGGGTTTGGGATAACTGATGACATGGAGGATGAGCTTGCAGGTCTTAATGATAACAAACAGGAAGATTTCTGGAAACTGAATATTACTTGAAGGATTTGACATCAGAAGCTTTACACTTTTAACACTGACTGTTTAAAGATTTTGGTTTTTTTATGACAGTTGTCAGTCAGATTTTACTGAGAAGCTTGTACCCAGGGAGAAAACAGAAAATACTAAACACAGAAGAGAGTGGATTTTAGGATAATATAGTCCAAGACTTCAAAAATCAGCTTGTGGTTACATCCCTAATTCAATATCTGTCATTATGTTTGCATTTTTCCTGAAAAATTTACTAAGATAAATTCAAAATAGGCACAGATTTAAGATTCAGTTGATTAAGTCATGGTTTTTTAGGGACCAGCCACTGCTGAGTAAGTTTGTAACACCATTTGGTGTTACAGAGTAAATGTTCCATTAGCAGTGTCTGTTAGGCAGGTACAGGCTCTTATTTCAGTTTCCAGTGGCCTCAATTTAGCTGGAGTTTAAGGTATTTGTTATAATCTGCAAATACCTAAATAGTGTGCAATGTTGCGTCTTTCTGCTCTAATATAAACCTCAGGAGCTTTGAAGCTAGGTTTTATGTACTGTCTAGAAGAGGCTCTGGCTGGGTGTTCTCTCTGAAAGTGCTGGCAATGGAGTCGTCACTTAAACTTTTCATGAATAACTCATGGGTTAGAGCTTCTGAGCACATTCAAAGCTCCATTGAGAGTATTCTCTTAGGCGATGAAGGCAATGTAGAGCTGGCAGATTCCTGGGTTTGATGTTGCCCAGACACTTTATAATTACATTTGATTAAATGCATTTATTGACTTGAGAGGTGTTTGGGATATTAAGAAGATAAAGGAAGCTTAATGGCCATCTTCAAGTACTCTTAACACTTTGACTTTGTCCTCTAATCCTTTATCTGCACTGCATGTCATTCATGACACTATGTGATAGTTCCATATAAACAGTGCTGTAGCTTGCACCCTTTTCTTTTGAGATTGCTACGTGACATTCTTTACAGATGATCTTAGCTGCCATTTCACAGGCAGCACAGCCAACAAAACTTCTCATTTTCTAAGGAAATAAGCCTTGTCTCTTTGTTTGCTCCCACTTCTTTCTTCCCTCTTTGCTTCCCGCTTTCAGCCTCACAGCTCAGTCCTCTGCCTTCTGCTGCCTTTGCCATTCCTTGCACCCGTTCCAGAGACATGGTTAACTTACTAACCTGAGAAGAAAATATGAGCTTTTTTTTTCTGGCTAGTTTTCTTCTGGCAAAGTTAGTGAGCTAAGTGATATTTTTTAAAAGTTCTTGCAAGTGTTGGAACCACAATCTGTCAAAATTTCATCTCACAGGAAAATACAGTTTGAATGACTGCTGGATTTATGAAAGGTGTCAGAGCATCAGGTATACTGAGAAAAGTATGTCTGTTAGAACAGCTACAGAATAGGTAATAGCAGCCAAACCTGCAACAAGCCACTGTTCTGAAATGAAATACTTAATACCTGCTTCTCTATGTTTTCAAGGTTTGGTTTCTCTGCTTTGATTAATCCCAGAGGTTATCAATACTGTATTAACAAGTATAATTTCCAATGGTGTCTTTTTTTAATATGGATATCTGTCCTTAAAAGGCATGTCTGAGGATGGCAGTGCTTTCATGAAGGCCACCTGTATTGCTGAATGGATGATTATTAGAAATCAGGACTTAATCAGTCTTCCGGTCGCTGATCAATTAACATCTAAATGTAGTTTTGTGAGGGCTTTTTTTTTTCCCCCTTGCTAGTTTGGTAAGATCTATGTAATTTATATTTCTTTTTTTCATGTTACAGTATGATTGTACTGATACAAATTATTTGCCAGTAGCTTATTTCTAATTAACTTTTGCCTTTGTTGAGCATATGAGGTTTTTTTAAGTGTTTGAATTTTAAGAGAGCATCATGTTGTTGGCATCCACAAAGCATGCTCTGACTTTAATAGAAATGCATTTTTATTTCACTGCATTGCTACTAAGCTTGCAGAAATTCAGGTTTACCTGCCAAAGAAGAGGCTTGCAAGGTGATTTTAAGATGATTGTTTTTCTTTTGCTGAGTACCACTCAGATGTCAGGCATGATGGAAACTGCTGCTTGGCGAATTGCAAAGTCAAAACTGTTTTTCTGAATCTGAATAGATTAATTAATTAGTTTGTTTGAAGTTTTAGTATTATATTTTTGGTTTTGTTTGAACATTGAGGCCACAGTGTTCAAAATAAGTTGCAACGTTGGGCTTCTATTTCCTTTATGTGAATACCTGAACTAGTGGCCGGATGTTAAGAGTTTTGCAGTTCAGCTGATCAGCGTCGGATGTTTGGAGACTGTAGAAACCTGGCTGGGTATATTCTGCTTTTTCAAAATCTTGATTTCAGACTTTCAAGTCTGCTATAAAATATTTTTACTCCTGGTTTTCAACTCTGTGAGGAACATAATTTTCGTGCTCGTATATTGAAGCCCCATAGCTGACTGTCTCTGGAAAAGCATGTATAAGAATTTAAACTAGGAGTCTGACTGCATATTGGTAGAAATCTTTAATCCAGCAAATGGACGAGTAAATAATACAGTTCTTACCTTTGCAGAACTGTCTAGAAATCCTTTGTAGCCATGGTGGACTAGAGGCTGAGAGAAAAGATAAGTGTAATCGAACTTTACATGATGTTGCTACTGATGATTGCAAACATCTCCTAGAAAACTTAAGTAAGTAAATGCTATCAGCACTATATAAAACTGTTTTCAGTAAAAAGGTTATGGGATAAAAATGAGAACTATTAAAAGGGTAGTTGTCGCTTTTTTGGCACCACAAAATTAAGTTTTCTTAACCTGGCAAGTTTCTGTTCTCCAAACTTTGCAAAACCATTTGATAAAGGAGGTGATTAAATTATTTATGTCTTGTTTTAAAACCATTTGAAAAGATGGTATATATTGTACATGTGCAAACACCCATCTTCTCTTGAAATTTTTGAATTTACTGTTAGCCATTATTTTTTTCCAAAGCTTTTATCCTCTTCTTACCTTTTCTTCAAATTCATGCAGAAAAATCACTTAGTGGTGGATAGCTGTCAAACTTCCTCAGGCTGAGACAATCATTTAGTCATTCTGAATCTCTTTTTAGAGCATAGTTTTATTTGTCACCAGTTTATTTTTGGGGGGGTTATTTGTTTTATTCTTTAAAAACGTCTTAGAGACAACATCAAGCAACTTCTTTATTCCAACATCAGTCCCATCTGTCAGAAAACTGGTCTTCTTTTGGAACGTGGCATTGTCTTCCTCTGTGTAAGTTTTCTGAAAGTTCAGTAGAGCACACTGACATTTCTTGAACTAGAAAGATGGCTTAGTCCACCCACCCACAAGTTCTGTGTTTTCTGTTTCTCTGTGTGGATAGGAGTATTGTCTTTGTAGATCTATGTTCTTTGTATTTATTCACTTTTTTGTATTCCTGTTGTGGAATGCTAGGGCTGTGTGGGTAGTCAAGTTCACTGATTATCAACAAATTAGGGAAGCTTTCTGTGTGCTGCTTCTGATTTTCCTCTTCAGCTGTTATAATATCTAGGTTCTTGTCATTTTACTGTAGATGCAGAGGGGAGCACAATTTACCTTCTGTTAGGAACTCCTCTGTGGTCTACTTCTTCATCAGACTGAAAACCAACTTCTGGTGACTGACTCTGTAGCCTGTTGAATTGATGCTTGTATTATTTTCATCAGTCCTAGTGCCCTATTTCTCTGGTCAGGCTTGTCGTGAATCCAATTGCTTTTATCAGGTCAGAACCTTTGGACTCCATTTCTCTTCCCTTTCATTTGTTAAGCCTGTAGTTAACATCAGTGCAATCATAATTAGCTTTTTTTCCCCAAGAAATATCTGATCTGTGGCAACTTGGAGATGCCACTCTCATCTGCATAGGCATTTCAACAAGGCAAGGCTACATTATGGGTAAACTGCGTATGTACCATCCTCTGCCTTCCTCACAATCCAGTAAGGTTTTCACCATAAGGAATTCTATGCCTGTAGAATGGGAGGATGTGCTGTAGCAGATCTGAAAACCAGGGGCCAGGATTTCCAGCTACACCAAAAAGGTCACATCCACTGGTATTTCAGCATATGCTGTACTGGTGTCCTCGGGGCCTGTTGCCTTGTAGAGAGCCCTCTGTATCTCTTATGGTCATTGCTCATTTCCCTGAGGCCCAGCCATCAGAATGGCGAGCCTCCAATACATTTCTCACAGTCCCACATCTGAAGGATGCCTCTGAGTAATCTATTCCTTCCCTATGGTAGGCCACTGGGTTTAAATCAGAGCCTCTCTGACATCAGGAAAGCTTCCTTGGTTTGTATCAGCTGAAGATTTGGCTTCTGAACTCAAAAGCAAAACAAAGATCAAGTTGCAAGATTTCATAATAAGCTGATATCTTTTTTTCTTTTTTTTTTTGTGGTGCACTCATTTTTAATTTCAGGGATAATTTCTGAAAGATATTGTTTTGGCAGTAAGGTTAGAATACAGCTTCATTTTCACTTTTAGTATCTAAATGATCCATACAGACTGCTGCTACTTCTGTTGAGCTGTATCCCATTTTTCAAAGGGCAAGATTTATAATAACATCATTAAATTTTGTTTCTAGAATGTGCATTTCCTACTTTCTTTTTTTTAATATTTTGTCAGTTTATTCTGTAGCAAATCAAATATATACTTCCAAGTGATTTTTCTGTCTTAGCTCTTAGCTTTTATTGAAAGACATTTGGCTCAGCTAACGGTGTTTTCCACTTGTGCACTAGTGCCAGAAAATTCCTTTCTGCATTGATAATAAAAATATGCACAACCACAATAAACTGAAAAGTTAAGATACTACCTACCATCTGTCTTAATTTATAAGAAATTAGTCTGTAAAGGGAAAATAAAAGATTAAGTAAGTTTCGTCTTGCTTTCTGTTATTTAAGTGTAATAATACTGATTATTTTTTTAAATGTAAAAATTTATATAGATACCTTGATACTTGTTTTTTCTTCACTGCTCTGATTTTGTGATGGTGATCTTGTGCTGCTCTTTAACATTTACTCTTCTGTAGCAGGAGGTTTTTTTTTTTGCTTTCCTTTGCAATATTAGATATTATTGGTGTTTAACAATAGGATTTTTTTAATTGAGTTTTCATGTTTTCTTATTCTTGGTTTTGTGTTTTTCAACAGATGCTCTTAATGTACCAGTAAGGATCTCAGTCAGTGGCATTGAACCAGCCCATTGTGGTACAGAGGAATTTGATACAGAAAACACAATATGTGCTTTAAATATCCGCAAACAGACATCATGGGATGATTTTTCAAAAGCAGTCAGTCAGGCAGTGACAAACCATTTCCAAGCAATTGCTTCTGATGGATGGAGGAGCATGGAAGACCTGTCATTTAATAGTGCTGCAGAATCCAACATTGGCCTCAGTGCAAGCAGTATATTATCTGTCAAACTAGGTATCAATATTGGTTTAATAAAAAAAGCAAAAATTGGGGCATCTCTTGAATTTGTGAAATCTTGTAAATAAGCTGAAATTATCTTTATATTTCTGCATCTTTTAAAGCTTAGACTAGGAAAGACCAGTACTGGCTATAAAACTTGGAACAGTGCTGGCATGAAAGCATTCTTTACTTCTAGCTACATGTGTGGTACAATTCATTAAGCCACGTAATATGGGGACTGTGAGGTCCTATGTTACTCAATTTAGTACTCCAGAGGAGGATTACAGGTGAAACAAGACAAAGCAAAGCAAAGCCCACCTTTGGGTACATCCAGAATGTACAGTAAATCCAGACTGTAAATCACGAGCGTAGTGGGAATGGAACTACTCCTGTTTTATGTAGCTTTACTTATCAAGGTAAAACAGAAAAATCTTTGTAATTATGAGAAATTGGCCAAAGCGTAGTAGTAGTAACAGTTGCACAGGATGCTGAAAATTGTTGTGCTTCATCTTAAATCTCCTCCCCGCCTCCACCTGCCTGCCACCCCCGAAAAAAAACCCCTATCACGTTAGACAGTGCAAATTACCTTATTTTACAAGTAAAGATGTAAAGGCTCCCTCTTCAACTTCTGTCTTAATTGGCAGAAAACATCAGCATCCTCAGTCAAAGAATAGTAGGATTTAGTATATGGGACTTTTTTTTTGGTCAAATTTGTCAGGGTATGCATATAATCTTTGTAAGTAACTAAATATGCTTGAGCAGAGGACACTTCATAGAGTCACGGGCAATATCTCCCTCTTTTATTTTTTCTTTTTAACAGGAAACATTTCATGGTCAACAGGACAGATTTTTTCTCAACCACCATGGGACTTTTTGAAGAAGAACAGAGCTGAGCATATCACAGTGTTTTTGTTTGGTAACTTTCATTTCGTGATGTTCAGTTTTGACTATTAAGATGCTCCATGTGGGATATATAATCTGTGAATCAGTTCCTCGGTGTGGCTTGGTCTTCAGCAGTATTATATCCAATTAATTGTTTAACTAGATTTGAAAGGGTCTGCAACATCTAGGAAATACGCTGGCAGATAAAAGCTACACAGTAGTATCCATTTTACTTATGTCCTGGTTATTCCTGTATCTATGTTGTCAGAGAAGTGCCTGTCATTTCTTCACCATTTCAGTTTGCATGGTTTGTAATTTTAGGAGATTGCTGTCAAATACAGCATATCTGTCCATCATACAGCCTTATAAACATGAGAGATTTAGTTTGTTTGTGTCCCTTTTTAAAGGACCTCAAGAAGGCTGCCTAAATAGTGTGACTTACGCATCTATGATCCATCTTCAGACACTTCAGAATTACCTCCGCCTGGTAAGTATTAAGCTACCTTCTCCCTGCATGCTATTTATATGTGAAAATACTTCTATAATAGTGTTGGCTAAAAAAAAAAATAAAAAAATCTTCTACTCTGTGACAGAATGGTAAAACATTCATAAAAAATGAAATGGGGTGAAAGCTGTTACTTTATTTTAAAGGTCCCCCTAAATCCTAACCCAGGAATTTCAGTCACATAAGGGCATTAACTTTCTTCTTTAAATAGCTGCCATCTGATTAACTGAACTGCCTAAGAAAATATATTAAAACCTCTATGGTATATTATTTCTTTTGAAAGTTATTTTATTCCACCTTTTGAGAGGAAAAAAATTAGAATAACATTCATGCAAGCAATTATTTGAGATTTGAATTTATTATTAGCTGGTATATATGGCTCCTGCAACTTTTACAATTTATTTGGTACCTCAAAATGTAAAGATAACTAGAGAATATGAGTTAACTTGCATAGATCATTTGTTTTAACATTGCTCATCAAATCAGAATGAGTTTTAAATCTGCATAATTTCTGCTGTGTCCTTGGATGGTTTTTTATTTTGGTGGAAGAACAGTTAAGTGCCTTAGGTTTCTGCTGCATTCAATAATATTGCACAATTATCTGAGTGTATTCCCTTACTGACTTTTTAGAGATAAGTCATTTTACAGTTAAGACAGATGAAATAAGTTTTATTCTACCATAATGATAACGTGATCCCATTTCAACTGAAAATAAAGTCCTTAAATTAGCAGCAATTTAAACTATTCTTATGATTTTAACAGCATTCTGGTTTATCTATCTTAATGCAAAAATAAAATTAAATATATATATATAACTCCTAAACTCATTATTCCTATATGACTTTTTCAAGTTTTAATGATTGTTGTAATGACAAAAAATACTGTTTCATGTAGTTTTACAAATTAGGATATAAATTTATCAATATATTTCTGAGACGTTATATGCAAATATTGCCTATTTAGAAACTAATGTGGTAAGGATTATCAACTTCAGTAGTGCAAAGCAAAGAATTTTGCCTGTTAGGTGCTGATTGTTTCTTCTAGGTAGAAAAAAAATAAATCCAAGTCCACGAACTTTCAAGAATAATTTATTGTCTGTCTTTAGGTTGAACAATACCGTAACGTCATTTTCCATGGTCCAGAAGGAAGCTTGCAAGACTATATAGCGTATCAGATAGCGGCCTGCATGAAGGTATGAACACAAATACATGAATGAAATTAGTTCATAAACTAAAGTTTGCACTGTTTCACCAAATCTGTACGTTTTCAACACAGCAAAAGCAAGTGGCTGCAGGATCCACGTGTGAAATTGTTAAAGTTGAAGTGGATGCTGGTTTCTCCAAGGAGCAGCTTGCAGAACTGTTCATCAGTAGTGGTAAGGTTATTTCAGCAGGACTGATTTTGGTAATTTGTAGGACAGTTTTTAATAGTATAAAGTAAAGAAGCACACTAAAACATTTAGCATAGCGGGTGGCCTGTTTTAACAGAACCCATAGTTTTCCAGGTGCTTGGAGAATAATGGTAAGAGTGTAATCTGAGGTAGAACTAAGTGTGACAGTCCAATAGGGAGCTCTGTCAAAAGTTCTTGCCATTTAAGTAAAATGAATAGTTCTTAATATTTTTTCTGTCTCATTCCTTTTTCCTTTGTGTGTGAGCCTTTAAACGTTGATTGCTATAGCTCAGATCTACTGAATCATAAATGAAGGCTTATTGTTTCCTTATTGTAGCTATTCTAATGTGTTTGGTTGGTTGTTTTTCAAAAAAGGTATGAAAAGAGAAGCCATAATTTTTACCTTTCTGCAAATAAAAGGAGGACTTAATTAGTTCTTAAGAAGTCAGATCATTTGCTTTTGATATGTGCTTGTTTACGAGAAGCTTATGTGTGGATCTGAGCCGAATTTTGTCACACGGGCAAGCAAATGCTAGTGTGTGTGTGTGTGTGTGTGTTCTGACCCGTTAATAGGGGACAAAGTTGAATTTCTGTTAAAAATGACCAGTTTTCTCTTAACGGATGTGAGTAGCGATATGTGGATTAAAGTCCTGTTACTTGGGTGCTCCACAACAAAGTACTCTCAGTGTGGTCAGTAGGCTATACCTGTATAAATTCACAATGAATAATTGTAAGAGTGAAAAAAGGACAAAGTAGCTAAAGATGAGTGACTGAAAATGGGCAAAATTTCTCCTTTTTTTTTGCCTGCTGCTTTCTCCAGTGTTCTGCCACATCTTCTCTCTCAGGAGAACACTCTGCTCTCTCTAAATGCTTCAGTCAGACACAGAGGAGGTACCTCTCCTCCCTGCTATCCAGCTACAGCCTCTTAGTAAAACAGAGCAGTAATAGGAAACTAGTCATAAATAGTAGTCATCAGCTACAGGCAGTTGCTCTAAGTTTTGCCCTACTATTCATCCTTTTCCTTAATGACCACCTTCAGTACCACCTTCAAAAATTTCTGAAACAATGCAAGGCACAGTATAACCAAGAAAAGTGTTTTCTTTAAGATTTATATTGCAGAAGTGTTGATCTGGGATTTAGTGTTACAGGAACACTTGCAAATGTGCATCTTTTTTAGGCGATAAGATGTTAAAATAAGGATAAAAAAGGGAAAAGATCTGAAATATGAAAAATGGAGCTAAATATGTAATTTTAATGCCTATTAGTTTCAGGTGTTTCTGCTTGTGCCTCAAACTAGCTCTGATTATTAGGGTGATTCTTAAAGATGTTGAAGGAAGTTTTGAAGCGAGGATAGTAGCAAACAAATAGGCAGTCTCACAGAGTTATTAAATTTCCTATAACCGCAGAATATTCTGAATCCTTTTATCACTACATGGTATAAAGAGTGCGTGTTGTAAGTTTAAGCTGTATTACAGCAAATGAAAGAAATGTTTCCAGAGAGCTTTGCTATCTTCTCTGTTGTATTTATTTTCAGTGTTCTGAAATCCTTCCTGTCTATGAAGATCCTGTCTTATCAGGAATTTATTTTAAATAATAGCTTTCAAATTTTTTTTTCTTATTGTACAGTATGATATTATTTCCATTGTTTGATTTCATGCTTCCAGTTTTTAACATATTATACAGCCTGTCTCCTTCTGTGAACAAGTTTAAAAGCAAAAAATAAAAAAATCATTTGTTGCATTAGTAGCAGTAAAAGCTCTATACATAAATAAAAGTCAATTTTCTTAAGTAGGCATTAACAGGATTTTTATATTTCAGCTTGTCTGGTCCCAGTTAAACAGCCTCCTGTAAGCAAGACAACCATTGTGATTTTACAAAATCTGGAGAGAGCTTCTTTATCTGAATTACTAGGAGATTTTCTGGCACCTCTTGAGAATCGGAGTTCAGAAAATCCTTGCACTATTCAAAGAGGTATTTAAAGAATTTGGGATGGAGAAATGTTTTTAATACAGTACAGTTATATTATAATACTTGACAAAGAGGGAACTTAGAGAAGAAAACTGCAATTTGTTTAGGTTTTATATTTTATTGTAAACAGTTGATCTTAACTAGATATAGCTTTTTTTTAAAGGCTAATATAGATGTGGGGTTTTTTCTTTCTAATTAAGTCATTGCTTCTTGCTTTTATATGAAATCATGTCAAAGTTTTGAGAGTATTTTGTTGATTATTTTTTTTCAATGATTCATTTTTAGCAAATGGAGTTTCTGGTGCCTTTTACTTTCATGAGAACTGCTTTTTACTGGGGACAATCGCAAAGTGTCATCTTCATGGCTCTGACCTGCTCGTTCAGCAGCATTTCCGTTGGGTTCAGCTTAGGTGGGATGGGGAACCAATGCGTGGCTTGCTTCAAAGATTTTTAAGAAGAAAAGTTATAAACAAGGTGAGAACTTGGATCAGCTTCAGCAATTTTGTTCCTCACCAGGTCTGTGAAATATGTAGGATAGTAATGTCAAAAGCTGAACAGATAATGAAGTTGTTTGAAGGAAAAAGTGTTAATTTCTGTCAAGATACAGGCTGTGCATCTGTAAGTGTTGTGCTTGGCCTCATATAGGAAGGTGTGTGGCCGTGGTGGATTGGCATAAACACACAGGCTGGCTGCAAATACTGACATCGTGGATACTTTTTTTTCATCATCTGTGGGAGCATGATAGGAAGAATCTTTTCAGCCAATGTAAAATCCCTTTCTTGAGGAATTTATTCTGTGTATCTAAGATAAGATGGTTATATGTCATAGAATTATAGAGTGGTTTGGGTTGGAATGGACCTTAAAGATCATTGAGTTCCAACCCCCCTGCCACGGGCAGGGACACCTCCCACTAGAGCAGGTTGCTCAAAGGCCCATCCAGCCTGGTCTTGAACACTTCCAGGGATGGGGCAGCCACAGCTTCTCTGGGAAACCTGTTCCTGTGTCTCACCACCCTCACAGTAAAGGATTTCTTTCTAGTATCTAGTGTAAATCTCCCCACTTTCAATTTAAAACCATTACCCCTCATCCTATCATGACACTCCCTGATAAAGAGTCCCTCCCCATTTCTCCTGTGGGCCCTCTCCAGGTACTGTAAGGCTGCTATTAGGTCTCCCGGGAGCCTTCCTTTCTCCAGTCTGAACAACCCCAACTCTCTCAGCCTGTCCTCACAGGAGAGGTGCTCCAGCCCTCTGATCATCTTCCTGGACAGTGTCTATTTTGTAATTTTTAAGCAGCAAGAAAAGTTTTCATTATTTTCAAATCAAAGATGAAAGAGGGGTGAAAGTACATCAGTAGGGAAGCTCTTTTGAGCCAATAGTCCTACTGAAGCCGGAAAAAAATGTCAAAAAGCAAAAAAGATGAGAAGTCTCTTTTAACACAAACAAATAAATGGAGGATGTGAAGCAAAAAGAAAGACGTGGGCAAAAGCAGAATTGTGGAATTTTGAAAGTTATTTGGAAGAAAACCATCCCAGTGTGACAGCAGCTATTGCAGACAGTCAGGCAGTGTTAGACGTTGGGAAGTGGAGTTTAGTCAAAACAGCTGCAAAGGAAAATAATCTTGGCAGCAGAGTTCTGAACAGCCTTAAAAAGGGACATTGTTCTCGGAATAGAAAAAAATTTGTCTGCAGTAAAGAGTCCTGGTCTGGCACAACAGACCTACTGTCAGTTCTGAGCATTCAGCTGTATGTATCTTGGTTACCCTTGGGGATGTCATCTCCTGTGCCCTGTGCCACAGTTCTCATCTATATAAGCTTCAAAGAGATACTAAAGAGGAAACGTGTGTTAACTGAACATTTTAGTTACGAAGGTGAGGAAATTTAGAAACACTCCTGGGTATTCTTTAAGAGTAAGAACAGGAATACAGACTATAAAAAAAAGAAGCACGTGAAATGCATCAATGAAACTCATTACTTTTCTTAGATTACTTTTTCCCAGGATATAGTATAGATGTATATATTCAGGTGTAAAGGTATTTTTTCAGTGTGAAACATTGTTTAATCTTTTTCCACATGTGCTTTAAATCTCTGGGTCCCTGTAGACATAGTGAGCTCGAACCATTACGAGTGGTTGTCTGTTTGAGGGTGTGAATGCTGTCCAGAGTCCTGGCAAAGGATGGGGAGGGCAGCAAGTGACGGCAGGCAAGGAGGTGGGTTAGTTGAAGCTGGTATCTCACAGGTGTTCCATGGTGCTGGAATGAGGTATAGGCCAGAGGACGGTGCAGTAAGAGTAAGTAGAAGAATCCTCTTCGATCCCCTTGAGGAAAAAAGACTGCATTCTTAAGCCTACACTGGAGCATATGGAGTGATCTAATCCCCTTTATAAAAGGGTCAGAAATAATTTGATCGTCGATTATTCAAGATCAAAGAGAAGGACTGTCTTCAGTTGTGCACAAGGCCAAGAAATACAGCAACGCAGAGAACTGCAGGGCAGTGTATTCTGATTTCTTCGCAGAAAAAGACTGGAAAACTGCTTTGGCTACCAGAACTTGCAGCATGGTTTAACAAATGCCATTTTCTGGCTATTTTGTTTAGGTTTAAGAGCAATACTTAGTATCATAAGTTACACTGTAACAAAGTAATAGTTATATTGAACAGAATTTGGGTGGTAATCTTATGAAATGTATTTTCTCTAAAGCACATAGGTGGATGGTGGCTATTTGGAGAAAAAAAGCCATGTGTCTTTCTGTATCTTCCCTAATTAAATAATGAATAAAATGCCCAGTGTGCTAGTACATTTCTTCCTAAATAGATACATGGGCCATATGCAAACTCCAAACTCAAATGCCAGTTGATGTGGATCTTAAAATAGTGGATTCTAACATTAAAAACCGAAGAAAGATTAATGTGTTACAAAAATCTAAGGGAAAGTAAAAGCACATTTATTGCTTGAGCAACCGACTAATTCTGAGATCCTTGCCTTCTGCCTTAATAGTCTTTATATTTTTTCAGTTGAAAAGCTTTTTTTCCTTTTATTTTTGGGCTATTCAGATACAAGGGAATAGTGTAAATGTTTTTCTACATTAGCATTAAGTTGAACACCTGTAGACGCTGTCAAGAAGCTCTGCCTTCAGTGCTGACAGACACTATCCCTACTTCATCTTTTGATATTTCTGTTAATTCAAACTGTTCCTGAGGATAATCCTAGGATTAGGAGGATGAAGACTGTAATTTGGAGTGCAAGGAAATAGAAGATTTTTCTGTCACCAAATAATTTGCCTTTAACAAGACGTAGAATTATAGAATGTTTTAGGTTGGAAAGGACCTTAAAGATCATTGAGTTCCAGCCCCCTGCCATGGGGTGGGACACCTGTAAGTCGTAGAGGAAGGAGTCTTTCCTTCATTGCTCCCAAGTATAAAATCAATATAGAAATCCATTGAGGACATGCCTGGATCAGACAGTCCTGCACAGTGTGACTGTATATTCTTTTATATGCCCTATTTATATCATTTATATCGCACAGGATATGGTGGGTGCCTGTTGCCACCCTAATCTTAAAATCCACAGACAAAACACTGCTGCCAAATGTGTGTCTTAGTTTCCCACAAGAAAGTGGAGACATGTCAGCTTGTGAATGAGGAGATACCTTTTAAAGCGTAGTCAGGTAAATTGAGTTTTAGTACAAGACTTCAGTATATTCCATAACAAATTTTGACCAGTTGTCGACAGCTCCTGATTTTCATAATAGCAATACTACAGCAGGAAAAAACCCCGAGCTACAAGCCTTCTTGGGGTTTCAAAGAAGGTGTTTGCAGCAGAGGTCTTACATCGTGTGAAACATCTTTTCTCCCTGCAGTTCCGAGGCAAAGTGCCTCCTCCGTGTGATCCCGTGTGCAAGATCATAGACTGGATTCTTGCCGTTTGGCACCAGCTGAACTCCTGCTTATCCCGTCTGGGAGCGCCGGAAGCACTCATGGGGCCAAAACATTTCTTCTCTTGTCCCGTGGTGCCAGGGCATGGCCAAGCCACAGTGAAGTAAGATTTCTGATCCCTGTTTCAGCCTGTTCAGTGCCAACTCGATACTTATTGCAAATGTAGCCCTTAACATTTCTTCCAAAACCCACCTGACTCAGCAGCCTTGGAAAAAAACCTTTAGGCTGAAGTTACTGAAAGCTTTAAGACTTTTGTTTGCCACTTAATTACTAGAAGGGCGATTTTGAATGACACAAGTGGGAACTGGGCGTCTAGCACCAGTTGAAAGTCAGTCCTTTTTGTGATCTTTCAGTTATTTTCTGACACAAGAGATTGCAAAGTGTTACTTGTATGGGAATGGCTAATATTGCTCAGCCCTGTAAAGGTTTTGTTCTTCATTTCCAGACAGCGCTGTAAAGAAAGCTGTTCATCAGCCAACAGACCAAAATAAGGTTCAAGAATTCTGGCCTTAAGAAGTTGGGAAAGTTTTCTTTTGAGGAAAGTTTTATTTGAGGGAAATCTAGAGAAGCGGAATGATTTCTCACTCTTTTTAATATCCGGTATAATTTTTAAACAGACATAAAATTTCACAGATGTATTAGCATAGTAAATGAGGCAGATGTATGTTTTTTTAGCATGGTTAGATGTCCAGTAAAATAAAAGAATGATGAAAATTGTGTCCTTTTTTGCCAAGTGCAAATTGCATGAACATCTGCTCACATTCCAACTTTTCTGAAAATGCTAGCAAGTGATACAAGAATTAATTAGAGAATTTAAAAATGTATTCGTTTCATGCTAGGATGTTGCTTGGCTGTATTAGAAAGCTAATGAGGCCCTAATTAAGAGTCAGACCTATTCAGAACTCAAGTAGTAACGTTGTTTTCTGGAGATGCCACATTACTTTTTTACTCTGCCTCACAGCATTCTCCTTAATTGCCCCTTCTGCTCCCTCTCTGACTTTTCCCTCTTGCACTAGTTTCTGATGATACTTCTTCCAGTGTCCTTTGCTCAGCCTGGGTGCACTGGCTTTCTCATCTTTTGTACCTTTCTGCAGTTCTTGATACATTTTGCTTGTTCATTTTCTTCTTTTTTTTTTTTTGTTTCCTCAAAAGGCCAGATTATTTAATATCCAGAGTAATTATCAAAGTCTAAATCCAGAGATAGGATTGACTTGAAATTTTATGGGAGCCATAAAATAAAAAAGTATAAAGTATACCATGCACCTGTCTCCTGTCATCCCGTTGAATCATGTCCTCTGGAATGTCTTAATCGTTTATTTATTGCAAGGGCATTAATAATGGACAGAAAAACTATTCTTCAGATACCTCAATTTTGCATTTCTGAGTTTGGGTTTCTCCCAAGTGTAACTTGGACTGGATTCACCATCCTTTATTTTGAGCACAACCCCAAAATGTCTTTTACAGTAGTGATATGGCACTCTAGTTCTTGTCCACTAATCAACAATTAAAAGTACAGCTCCAGTGAGCACTTTCTGGATGCTTTTAGTTTAGCAGCACGATGGCTAATAGTGTGGTCATAGAACTAGCAATAAGTAGGTTTAATTAGCGGCTCACCGGTTGCTGTTATTTCAACCTAATTAACCACTCCTGTCCTCTAACCCCTCCTCTCCGCTGTGCCGTTTACTCTGCTGCTTTTTGCTTTTATTGCCGCTTCCATGGGTCAGTTGAGTTGATGAGGAGAGCAGACAGCCATGGGCAAACCGGGCTGGTTCTGTGCTGAGTGTTAGCAGGCCGAGGCCAGCAGCAGGAGCAGGCGGCTGGGAAGGGAGAGACCAGGCCTGACAGGTCATTGGCGCCTGCTGCTTCCTCAGCTTCACGTGTTTTGGAGAGTAGAGTGAATGAATGAGGGAAATTTTAGTTACCTTTTGGTTTTTTTCTTGTTACTGGTCTAGGGGGTTAAAGATGATGTTCCAACAGGAAAGAGTTTTGCCTAACAGGTCTTTCACAGGGGCAGGGGTTGCTATACCTTTCCTAAGTATCAGCTGTATCAAAGAACTGGGGGCTTTATCAAGATGAGTGCAAACATAAGATTGAATTTAAACACCAGGCTGGAATTTTAGTCCGAGAGGATGGCAATGTACAGCCCAGCAATCACTAACTGACAGATTAGAATGGGCTCAGTTAATTTTATCTTTGCGGCGTTCATTTCTGACCATTAATACTAACAGTATTGCAAAATGTCAAAGTTTTACACAGGCAGGAAAGGAGAGACAGAGTTCTTTATTACTGAAATTAAAGGAAGTTTTTTTCATATTGATAGCTTAACTCAGCCAGCAGAAGCCCACTGTATCTATATGGAATGGTACCTACAATATTATGCTATAGGAACCTTCAAGAAACATCTCCAATATGCATTTTACCTCTTATTTTAACTACTGTGCTAATTATTTTTCTAAATAATGTAGCTTCTATCAAGCTAATGCCAGCACTTTGTAGCGTAATTATGTATCGCAAAAACTCAATCTTATGTCTCATAACTGACCCAAAGTACACCTATCAAATGATTCATGCATTCTAACTTTAAAAAAACTTTAAAAAGAAAAAGCCAAAAAAGTCAGCATAATCTTTTGGGTAATGAGATGGCTTCTGTGTATCAATGTATCCGATAGAACGGTTTAAGTCAAACACACATTTTAGCCTTCACTTTTTCTGAATGTATTTCTGAAAAGCTGAAACACAGCAATGCAGCCTGTCATTCGATATAAACCACTGACTCTCAGTCTCCCCACATTCCTCCCATTAGAGGGAATAAGGGGGAAAAAACAAAAGAGTTGGATTTGATCTAAAAAGGATTGCCTTGGTGTCTGCTCTAGATGTGAGCTGGGCCCTAAGAGTGAAATACCTCTTCAGAACTACAAGCTGTAAGGAATAGCATTTATTTATTTCCTAATAGAAATGTTTCACTTCTGTGCTAAAGCAACATCATATATCTCTCTTAGAAAAGCAAAAGTCCCAGAAGAACCATGTCCCTTTGAATTACATTTTTGTAATCAGATGCGGTCTCTAAACCAGACAATCTGGAAAATCCACAGCATCTTGGAAGCGCAGTTCCCCGTAGATCAAATAAACAAAAGGAGAGGAAGAGCAAGGCAGCTGTATGAATAGAAAGGTCCTGTCAGCTGGACAAGTTTGGAAACGGAAGAATACTGGAAAGGGTGCAATTATAACTGAAAACCTCCTTTTTCCCCCTCTGGCAGCAAACAGGCTGTGAATGAGCACCCGCAAGCGTGGAAACTTCTCCATGCACTGGCAAAGGTGAAGAGGGATTTTACTTTTTTTATTTTTTTTCTATATACGTGATCGTACGTCTTTCTGGAACATTCTTTTAGCCTTAAAATGAAAAGGATGTTTTATAGTCCTTATCTGGAGGAGGAAAAGCATCAGATGGTAAACAGTTTGCCAAAGCAACCTGAAAAAACCTTAGGTCAAAGAAGTGAATATAAAACAAACAAATAAACCCTACCTTAAATAAAATAAGCTCCTCTCTGACATGGGGTACAACAGAAAGTCACAAATATGTAGACTTCCTGAAAAAGCAAAATCTGCTGTTGTTACCCAAAGTAGAAAATCTTGGGGCTTGGTAATTGTCTCTGAAGCCAATGGATGGTTTGTGTGCCTACAGGTGGATGTCCAAGTTATGGAATGCTGTGATAGCTCCCAGAGTTCAAGAAGCAATACTCTCCAGAGCCTCTGTGAAAAGACCATCTGTACCAGGACAAGCAATAGCCAAAAAAAGTCCTAGCCAAGGTCAACAGGCTGTAGTTAAAGCTGCTCTCAGTATCTTGCTAAATAAAGCTGTTTTGCACGGCTGTCCTCTACCCAGAACAGGTAACAGTGAACAGTCTGAAAGACAAGTAATTAAATAAAGTGGGGATTTTAACTGTTTGTTTCCTCTTTTTCTTAAAACTTCCACAAAACGTAACTATAGATAAGATGGGGTGTGTGTGGTTAAAAGAACTTAGTCACTGAACTAAGTAGTTGCAGTCCTAGTGAAGAACCATTTGCAACAGTCAATTCTTCTTACCATTGTTTTACTTTTCTTTCAGAGCTGGATAATTATATAGCAGATTTTAAGGGAGGAAATTTTCCTTTATCCGTGGTTTCAAGCTACAAGAACTGTAGTAAGAAAAGGGGTGAGAATGCTTCTTGGAGAAAAGTGAGCACAAGTCCTCGCAAAAAGTCAGGCCATTTATCCTCCCAGTCATGGAATAAGCAGGAGACAAATCCTGAAGGTAAAGCTTTCTGGTTTGAATTCCGAAGGAAGGTGCGGGGTTTTAAGCTGCGTCAATACAAATCTTTTTCTTAAAAAAATCTCAATTAAATTACATGCTTGTTTATGTTTACCAGTAAAAAATTATTTACTCTTTCCCCCAAAAAAGTATTTCTTTGTGAGTGTGAGGTACCCTAATTAGTATGTTTTGTTTGGTTTTTCGTTTGTTCTAATACCCTTCCTGTTGTGTGGTAACGAGGTGGCCTTTGGTTCAGAGTGTGGAAGATTGAGCAGCGGCTCCACCTCATATCGCATGGAGTGATGCTCTGTCATTCTCTTCCTCAGTACTAGATGAGAGAAAGCTTCATTACTGAATTGATACTCTATATCTCTGCACCTAATTTACAGTACACCTAAATTGGGGGGGGTTTACAAGTACTTTTTGGCTTCTTTACAATAATTTCTATTGTCTGAATCCAAGTGAAAATAAACGAATACATGCATCGTCAGATCATGCATCCCGTGTTCAACCTTATTAGATCATTGAGTAGAATAGTCCAGAAGCCCTGTAATGAAAGGAAGATAAGATATCTTTGGTTTTAAATTGAAGATTTCTGTTTGATTTTCACTTTAATTGCGAAAAATAAATGTAAAATATTCTGTGTAGTCACAAGAAAACTTCCACGTGAATTTCAGTTTGCTGCTTGATAAAGAAGGCTTTGTATGGCTGGGTGTGTGTAGAAATGTGAAAGTTGTATTAGTCACTGACACTGGAAATGTCTTTTCACCTCAAGATCATAAGTCATCTCCCAAGCAGTTTGCTACACAGGGATAATGTCTCGATATGCGCAGAAGCCACATGTCATTCTTCTAAAAGAACACATCTGTCAAGAAAGAAAACTTAGGAATACCGTAACTGAATACAAGGTCAAACAGGAAAACTTCTAGAGGACAAAATCAAATGGCTTATTTTGGCTTTCAGAAAATGAAGGTAACTCCTTCAGAGAGAAGAGTTAGAGGGGGATTTAGAGAGAAAGAGTCTTACACACACACACACTTTAGAATCAGTAAGATTCTAGCCTCAATTATCTCATATAATAAAAGACTGAAATACCTGATGCCTGGTACATTGTAATGTTAAATTGAGCTAATAATTTCTTCAGCTCTTGTTCAAAAAGAAGTCTGCTTTTGCTGAACGGCAGCTCTAATGTCCTGATTTTGCTTGCTCATTCTCTGAATTGTGGATTTACCTAATCCTGCTAAGAAGATTTAAGAAATCAAATGAACATAACCTGAAGTAGGATGGTTGATACTTTCTATTGTACCTGAGAATGTTCTTAGAGTCCAGTTAATATCTGTGAATATAAGTAAAAAATGGGATGGTGAATTTAACGTTGATAGCCTTCCATTTCTGACTACCAGTATCGAATGTTGTTCCTGATTCCAAGTGAGGGTAAGTTGTTTGACTTTACTTAAATGAAGCAAACTTAAATCTCTTCCTGTTGACAAATGGTTTCTCCTTGGGAGAAGCAGTGAGGGGGGTGGCTGGAGTGCCTCACACAGAAACCTCATGTTCTGTCTGCCACAAAAACTTGGGCAACTCATGCCCCATATGTCATTTTAGCATCACTGTGTGGCCCCAGTGCTGCCCTGAACAGTGTCAAGGGGTGTATTCTGATCTCTGACAGTCCTTATCGATATAATTAGCCAGTAAATGGGAACATGTTTTTCCTGTTTATCACAGATTTTAGACTGCAGAAACCAACGGACACGATAACAGGTTAATGGCAGTCTCTCTTTTGTGCAGGTATAAAATCTAAGACAATGTTGCAACCAAACTGTAAGACAAGAGCTTCTCTGGCCACAAAGTAAGTTTTGGTTTCTGGTATTTGTAACATCTAACAAACAATAATGATGATAAATAAAATTGTGTTGTAAAGCAGCACATTATAGTGAATAGATGAAGAGCTGGCATTTGGTACTACGCTGGTTCTACATCTGAAGAAAGGAAACCTCTTCATTTTAATTTCTGAGAGAAAATAAAATTTATGTACTTCAATATAATTTTAGAACCCATTTCTGTATTTCAAGCCCTGCAGCACTATGTGTCTTTTTATGGAACTGAATAGTCCAGGACTTAAGGATATTACGTAACACGTACTTTGCTGTGAAAAGCCAACCCTATGCTTTGGTTTTTTTCAGGGGGCATTATATTTTAAAAACTCCTCTGGCTCTTTTTGCTTACTGAATGACAATGTCAGAATGGTGCAGGACACACGCTTTAGGTTAAATGCTGCAGAGTGTCTCTAAGGAAGTGTAGGAATTGGCCGGAGGGAGCTGCATCTGAGACTTTATTCAATCTGCAGCCTTGGTTCTACCGTATCCCCAGGCACAGCGAGGACAGAATGCTTACACTTCGGGTCTGCCAAGTGGTTTCTAAAGTGTTTGGAATTAAGTCAAGTTAAGTGCGATAAAATTGACTGCTTCCTCTTAAAAAGAGGAGAATCTTTGAACACAGTGGGCAGAAGAATTCTTTGTTAAAATTTCGGAATGGACAGAAAAATTTGAATAGAAAGAAGATTTATGATACGAAAACTATTGGTAACTATTGCTGCCACTTACGTGTTATTTTCTTTCTGTTCATGGCAATAAAGGTCATTGGAAAGAAATACTATTTCCTAGATGTGTATAAGATTTATTTCTAAATTCTCTGTCATAGCTTATTTTTAATTATTTTCTGGGTTTTTTTTTTTTTTTTTTAATAAACCAGATCTTCAGAGAAGGATCAACTGAGAACATTAAATCTGGAGCAAAGGCTGTCCCTTGGTTCTGATGACGAAGTAGATCTTGTGCAGGAACTTCAAAGTATGTGTTCCAGCAAATCTGAGCCTGATATAAGCAAGGTAAACACACGGTTTTTAAATAATTTACATCATTACCATATGCAGTTGTTTGCCACATGTTCAGAATAAATTTTTAATTTACAACCCCTGACTGAACTGAAGAAAATTATTGAATTAGTTGGGAATAAGCCAAAGTCAACTAATAAATTATACATTTGAGGGTAAGCAGTCTGCTTTAATGCACGTTATTTTAAAATACAGCTTCCCTATTTCTTCTTGTAGAGATTTTTGCAGTGGAGGCTGAAATTTATACGTTCATAAATGCTAGAGCCAGTAGCCTTCTCTGCATTATTGTTCCCCATGTTACTTTTCATGCAATTATTGCTTCCACCAGGAGGCTGGTTTGTAGGCTTAAAAACCTAGGACGTTTTTCCCCAAAATGCATCGCACATTTGGTTCACTTAATGTGATCCCATCAGCCCGCACAGAACGGGCTCAGAACTCCTCTGCTCTGTAGGCAAAACTCGGTTTTGCTGCCCCAAGCAAGAAGGAGTGGATTGGCCTAATTCTTGTTCTTTACTGGTGGTAGGAGAGCGCGAAGGAGGTTTGCAAGGCTGGGGCTGAGTGCTCCCCTGGGATGTGTTGTGGGTGGTTACGGGAGGCCCTTTGGAGCAGAGAGTGGAGCTGTGAATCTCACTCGTTTCTCCTTCTCTGCCAAAGGCATCTGGCTCTCCCTCTAGCTGGGGCTGTTTATTCTTCTCCTTCTTGCCTCCTAGCACAGCTGAATAGATGGCTGTGACGGCAGCCTGTGGTCACACAGGAGCAGATGATGCATGTCTTTTGAAAGACCGAGTCAGCCTTAGGCTGGTGGCCACTTAGGCTGTGCAGTACAGCTTCTGGGATCTCCCTTTAACAGCAGTTCCATTAGTTTTGCTATATTAAGTGTTCTGTTTATTCTTAGACGTTTTTATTAAAGAAACCAAAATGCTGGTTTTGGTAGGATTTTTCAACCTATTTAATGAAATCCTTTATTATGCTCTTTTGAGCTGTGGGTTTTTTAAGTATTTCCAGTGCTTGCCTGAGTCACAGGCATCAAGCTGGCAAGCTAATCACCAGCCAGTGAGCAGGGATATACCATTATCTGTCTGTGAAAGGATGGGATGTGCTTAAAGAAGTGGTAACCAACTTAAAATTGTGTTTAATAACATGTAAAATGTCATTGCTCATCGTTGACAATGCAAGGAAATAGGGGTTAGATAAGGAAGGAGATAGATGTCACTGTCTTTTGTTCAGTTTCCTCGCCGTGGGTGGAACCATCCATGACTGGAATTTGTTGTTGATTCCCAAGTGCCCAGAGGAGCCTCAGAGAAGTGAGGGTGCTGTGGCATGTTTTCTTTGTGTGATGGAGTTTCAGGCTGTCATCAAAATAAGTGCTTCTACTCTCTAATTTGCCCTTTCACTCGAGTATGTTCCCGCTGCCTCTGATACATTGGGACTTGAGTCCTTTTGCCATTGCCGAGTAGAATCGCCTCAGATCCCTCATTTTCAGTGAGAAGGCTGATCAGGCTCTGGCTGCTATTGCGTGGTCACAAGGTCTGATGGAAAATCATAGGGAAGAAACAAGGCAGGAAAAAGAGAAAAGGATGATTCCTTTCAGTGACGTTCCTGGGGCTGGATAAAACTTAATGGGAAACTGCCCTTCAGCTCCACTGAAACATATTTCTCTGGAAATGTATGTTTAATCTTCCTCTGGTAGCAGTCAATATGAAATCTCTCTCTATCTCCCATCTCCTACAAAGACACTCAAGAGTAAAAGAATGAGATTTTAATCTTTCTTTGAATATTTATGCATGGCATTGCACAGAATCCACATGAAAATAAAATCAAGAATTTATTTCTGAAATTTATCATATATATATGTCAATATTTCCAAAATCTGGGAAATTAAAACAATCTCTGCTATGAATAACTTAAAAAATCACCACTTTCTCATCTTTTTTTAGATTGCAGATTCTAAGGATGAGCTATTTAATTTCAATAACTCTCAGAAAAATCCTGTGTTTTCAGCAAGCAGTACTAACCCGAATAAAACAACAGCACAAAAGGTGGGTGAAACAAGTCTTGTAGTAGGATCAGGTAGGTGTCTTGAGTTTCTCCAAAGTCTGAATTCTGGATTGGATTTAAAGAATGAGTGTTCCAGTGCCCTGTTTATTATAAGAATAAACTGTCATGATTCTTAGGAAACTTGCTGGACACGCCATGCCAAGTTTCTTCCACGTGTCTTAATGGAAACTAAAGATTTAATTAAACAATGAATGTATTTGCTTCAGTTTTCGTGTTTACATAAAGTCATCTCCTTAGGCTAAGTGTTGTTGACATTACTTTGACATTATAACTTAATTGCATCAGATGTTGAGAGAAATAAAAGCCCTGGATTCATATTTTTTTCCCTGATTAATGTTATTCAGTAAGTTTGCGAAAGTGCAAAACTTTTTCAAATTCGTGCTGTAAAATTGCTGGCTCGTGGTTTATTTTTCTACTATTTTTCAGTAGCCATTACCCAAATATATCTGATCTCCAAACACTTTTTTTCTTAAGGGTCGTCACGTAAGTAGAATTGAGCTGCTCTGGTGCCAACGCTCTCTGTGCCAGAAATGTTGAGAAGATGTGGTATTACCAGAGTTTGTGAAGAGCAGCAATATTGTTTTTTAAAGGGGGGTTGAGTTTCCTTTTTCTAACTAGCCGTTTGTTGGAATATACAGTCTTGCCAGATTATTTATGAGAAATCAGAAGAAACCCTGTGTTATAACTTTGGTGATTCTCAGAAAAGATAGTCTAAACGTAAACAGATTTGCCTAACTTCAGGGCAGTTTCAGAGTGGGAAGATAAACTCAGTTCTGCTGGAAGATGTCAGAGGTCCACTATCTCCTTCTTCTCAGAAGCTGAAGTCATTGTTTGTGGGTGCTAACATTCCTACTAAGTATGAAGATGAAATTATATCCTGTTTAATTTTCATTCTTTGGATAATAAAGTAAAAATCATGCTTTCTCTGTTGTTTTTCCCTTTTCTTTCTTGCTCCTTGTGTTTTTGAAGATCAGGAGAGCTTCTGAGCACACAGAACAATTAACCTGTGCCAGGACAGAACCTGTTGTCTGTGTTCCCTCGATAGGGCTCCCCTAGACTCCAATCCAGACACTTTTAACTGACTGCAATAACTTGTTTTCTAGAGACACTCTGTCTGTTTTCAGCAGGTACCATGAAGTGGCCCATGAACTTGCACATCTAATAGTTTAAAAAGCTAAAGTTAGATGAGATGACTTCCCACCCTTGCCATCATACTTTTTCATATCCAAATAGTTTCTGTAATTTTACTTAAAACCCAGAGAACAGTCTTAAAACCCAGAGAACAGCAATTTGAACATTGCAGATCCACGTTTAGATCTACTGCTTTTGACTATTTCTCTAAACCCTTTAATTCCAGACATTCCAAATCAGAGTTTCATGTAGTAGTAGCGATGCCTGGATAACTGGGTAAATGAGCTGTAAATTTGTCCTAGTGAGTTTTCTTCCTTTTAAGATTCCTTCTAGCAATGTAGGCATAACTCTAGTGGCTCTGGGGGTGCACAAGCTTAGCAACCTGTCAGGTGTTTGAGGAACTTAATCAAGAGATTTCATACGCAATAAAAAGAATTGATGTCCCATGTCTTTCTTGGGAAATGATGGCTAAAATGAAGGAAACACAATCCAGCCTTTTGCTGGAGGGCAAGAGGTCAAACTGAATGACAAGCTTTGTTTCTAGTCATTACTACAATAGATGTATCAACAATCTAGAAGAGCACAGTCTCAGTTTGGGAGCGGAAGTCAAACTTTCAGAGGCAGCTTTAACGATGATAAACCTGTGCAGCGGCAAGAACTGGACAAAGACAAGAACTGAAAAAGAATCTGAGATTACAAAAGCACCCTTTTGTGAAAGGAAATAGAATTCTGTAGGTAACAAAAGCAATACCCTGTGAGCAGAGGAGATCTGATCCACAGTAATGAGACAAATTATTTAAAAGAGCACCACAACCATAATTATTATTTTTTTAATTGGCTGGAAACAAAAAATGCTTTCAAATATGTGAGGGAGAAAGAGTAAGTTGATAAGAGATGCAAAATCTTTGATGCAGGATACAACAAATTTATGGAATGGAGAATTAATAAGGATGAAATGTGTGTTTTCATGCCGCCAACCTTTATGCAAAGAGCAGCAGCTGATGGTGAAAATGAACTTTTTAATGTTGCTGCCCGGAGGGTCATCTGGATTCAGCTCTTGAGAACAGTGAAAGTCCAAGTGCTCCTTTCCTGCCAGTGGAGAGGAGGGATCTCGCATTAAAGTTACATATTAGTGACTCTCATAAAAATGCCTTAATGAACCTCTTTCACCTTGACTATAAAGGGGAACAAAAGTGATGATGAACCTGCCTTTGGTACTTTGGGTGTATTTGGGCAGGGTGAATATGGTCCAGTTTCTAAGAATGTGGCTTCTTAGCATAAATAATTTGAGATGCTAAAATCTAGTTTCTAAGAAAGCAATCCGTAGGTTATGAATTAGAATAGCATTTCAACTCATGAGTATTATTTTAGTCGGGATTATTTTGTTATTATTTATGGATACCTAGAAAGTAAATATCTTTATTCAAGCTGTAAAGACGATTTTTTTGCCCATAGGTACCTAAATTTCCATTTTTCCATTTTTTATTATTTTTTAATTATTGTTATAATTATTTTTATTCTTCATTAATTATTAATTTATTTATTATTTGTAGGATGGGACGCGTCCTCTCAGCAGCAGTCGAACTGTGGAAAGCAGCAACAGTAAATCAAAGCCAGAGCTGGGTGTTTCAAGAGTGAAATCTCTTCTTCCTGTTCCTAGAAGCAAAGTCACCCAGCCCTCGCAGAACACCAAGAAAAGCAGCAGCAGTAATACAAGGCAAATAGAGGCAGATCACAACACAAAAAGAGAGATTTGGAATTTGCACAAAAAAGAACAAATAGAAAAACCTAATAAATGAACCTGCCTACCATACAATTTTCTGTGTTCATACATTCTCTATTGCAAAGAACCAAGTACTCAAATCTGTAAATATTTTTTTAAAAATAAACTGTTTCCCTGTAATGTAAAGTTTGTACAGGACCACAGTTTTATTTCTATGTAAATCAGCTGGAAATTATATTGATTTAAACTTCAGAAATGGGCAGTTTTGCCACCTTCATAGATGTTTTTTTCTTCTTCTTTGTCTTCTTTTATTATGAAAATTACTCGTTTCAATGATAATAATCAGGGGTGTTACCACAGGATTCCGTTTGTGTATATACTGTACATAAATATATTCTATTAAGTTCATGTGTTAAACTGCATTCAGATGAGTTGCACAATTATGTACAGCAATGGCTTAAAGCTATTGTACATGCATTTTATTTTTATCTTCACTTAATGAAAAATTAATGGAATGTGGCAATAACTAAAATGATTGGAAATGCACATCAATTACTTTCAGCTACAAGCCATATTAAATACTTTGATTTCCCCATCACCTGCCTGCTGAATTGTGATTTTGTTTCTCCCGAGCTTCTCTTCATCTAAAGTGTCATCACTTTTTGTTATAACTTTTATCTCTTCAAAAAGGAAAGAGATTGAGAAATTAAAATGCAATAAAAGTTATTTTCCTCAGACTCTTATTCTTTGATAGAATTGAAGAAAGTGTGATCATTTCTTAACTTAGTTTTTCTTGTATACTGTAAAAACTTTTCTATCCTTCAGTAGTGTTTTACGGAAGCAGATTTTACTGAGAAGGGATTTGAGCACAAGCTTAACTACAGTATTACCAGCGATAATGCAGTAGCACTAACATGAGTTACTATGTAATTACCAATTTCTAGTGTGGATTTAAGATGTAATTGCTGTGAAATGAGACTTGAGTCGCAGTAAAAATTAAGTCTTTTTCATTCCCCCCCCCCTCTTCCATGACAGAGGTAGATCCTCTTCCCAGGAGGGAGAGTTATTTCCCCAGGCTCTCCATAGGGTGGGTGGTTGCAGGGTTAGATGTGTGAGCTGCGCTGGTGTGGAAGCGCTGGCTCTCTCCACACCTCCCTGGCAGGGGGAGGAGAGCCCAGTTCTCTTGTGACCGGACTTCGCTGCCTTCCGGTGGGCTCTCAGGAGGTGGCTCTGAGAGCTCTGAGCAGTAACGGGCTCACACCCGCCATTTCCAAAGTAGCATGTTTCTCCAGCAAAGCCTGGAAGAGGAGAGGATTACCCCTCTGCTCCCCGACACCTCACCTTTATATGTAAAACCATTGTCCCAAGCTCATGTCAATAAAACTTTTGTACTACGTATTGTCTGTCTTGCCGTTTGTGTGTTGTGTGTTATCTCCAGCAATATTAAACACTAGAAGCTTCATTCTGTAATCATTGCCCACACCGTGCATTTAGAAAGTCCAGTATCTTTCAGTAATCACTTTTTTTATCAAAGCTTTAACTTCTCGTATGATAGTCATGTAGAACTGAATACCAATGATTTCTCTAGAAATTTGGGAGGGCTGATAATTTTGGTCCTGAAAGATGTCCTGGTACTTTTGCAGTCGGCTGGGAGCTGCTGTAGGTCAGAGGGAGGTGGTGGGTCTCGGCCATCAGCATCCCCTACGGGCTGTAGCCTGTGTGAGCAGCTCAGGCGTGGGTTTCACGGGGAGGAGGAACACAACATGAAAAACCTTTCTTTGCAGTGATCACGCAACTTAAAACATCAGGATAAAATAAATATAGTAAATAATGAAAAGAAATCAACTTTTTTTAAAAAAAAAGAGCTGCAAGAAGAAAATTTCTGATGTTCACAGCGAGGTTTGTTCCACATGGAAAATACACCTCAGGAATGTCAGACCTCATTTAGATCAGGTGTTAGGAGTGTGTTTCTGTGTGGGAAGATCTTGGGCACCATGTCCTAAAACTTGTCTTGAGATACTTTTTTAAGACTCTAAATTGTCTGTAAGAATCAAACATCTTCTGTGCTGTACTGTTGAGTGAAAATCTGCAGAGGAGAGAGTGGCTTTCATCATCTGTTCCTGGTTTGAAAGTTGGAACTCTGTAGCTAAAATTAGTATTGCCTTTCAGCGCCCTCATTAGCCTTTCTTTTCAGCCTGCTGTCCTCATCGCTCTCCATCGGCATCCTTTACCTGACTGACTGCTGTCGTTTTGTCTCTCTGTCTGTCCGTTCAACACAGTCTGTGATCTTCACACTGTAACCACATGGTATTTTGCAGATCTCCTGACTGAATCTTCTGTAGCAGCTGGTAAGCTCTCTTGTTAGGCCAAGCTCCCGGGGTGAAAACCACGTAACTGTCACATAGTTTGCCTGTGAACATCCTGGCTCCTCCATCAGTTTATCGCTTGGATTGTGTGGAAGCACGGCAAGGCTCTCCTCGTGAGCTCGGGGTTTCACTGTGTCTTCACTCTTCCTGTGATGCTACAAACAGCGCTCTGCATACGCGACTTGTGATGTCAACTACTCTCATTTTTGGGTTAGTAATGAGCAGAATCATTTTTCTTCATTCCTTCCCGTGTCTTAAGCAGAGAGGTTTGAAGTGTGCTATCCATGGTGGGCCACACTGCTCCAGGCTGCTCCACTCCTGTCTATTACCCCGTTCCCTGTCTTTAAAAGAGGTGGATTCGGTGGAGATACAGAGACCCTGTCTATGTGGAGGAATGTACAGGGAAGCCTCAGAGGCTGCATCCATTCCACAGGCCACTAGGTCAGTGAAAAGGCTTCTCGTTTAGCCCCTGCCAGACCACACTCTACTCCCTACACACAACTCAATCTCTTCAACCGAAGAAACTGGAAGGATCATTCTCCACCACTGACCTTGGCGAGTCCTGAACTTTCCAGCTCTCTGCTTCAAATGAGTCCTGAGAATAAAATTTTTCAGCCTGTCTCCTATGGTTATTTCTTGATAAAGAACACGGAATATGTTCCTTAAAAGAATGTCTGAGACCATCAGACAATATTTTCCTCAGTTACTTAATTGCTAAGCTTGAGCTCCAAAATGAAAAGTGCTATTGTAAGTCTCTATTATTCAACATGTGTCAACAAGAGCAAAATCAGAGGGCCTGAATTTCTGAAGTTCATTTATAAAACATATTAAACCCCTCCATCTTTCCAATAAAACTGGAGAAGCAGAATAGCCTCTACAGGTGGAAGCAAACTGTGGAAGGAGCCAATTTGGAGGAAAGCTGAGGGACCACTTCCTTGGTGCTGCCTCTGGCTAAAGTGATGTTTATGCTGTTCAAACTGTAGCTGAGAGAATTTAGAACAATAAAGTGGGCTGTTTTTCAGAAACTTGGAAGTGACTGTGGATGCAGCATCAGGTGTGCTTGCGCTGGGCTGTAGCGAAGGGAGACTCAGGAGGCCAAAGTTTGCACACAAAAGGAAAAGAAAAAAAGGACTCTTAATTCCAAGGATTTAGAGGAACAGAAGAAAGTCTGGAAGAGGAGAAAGCATTTCTGAGCACAGTGATAAGTCCAGCTGCAAAGCCTGCACCAAACTCACAGGCTCATCGCAGACACAGCAGCAGTAATTGCGGGGCCCTGAATGTATCAGAGTGACACCAACATTACTTTTATATAGTAGTTTAAAAGATTTTGGGAGAGGAAACTAAGAAAACTCACTTATGGGATAAAACTTTGATGACAATGAGAAGAAACCCATTGAAAGAGAAGAGAAAGTAGCAGGCAAGGAAGTTAGCCATCACTTGAAAACCGCCAATTGCATTTACAAGGATTGTATTTTGAGGTTGAAGTAAGTCCTGTTGAATAAAAATAGTAACAATGGCATTTATCCTACGGACAGGAAATTGGCTTTGGAGAACCTGAGGGCTTATAAAGGAACTGTGTTACTGTACTGCATTGCATATTGCTTGATTTGCAAGATTTTTAGGCAGCGATTAATAATCCATTAGTGAAATTGTACACGCAGTTCTAAAATTATTTCCCCCCCCAAAACATTAAATCATAGCAAAGGAATGGTACGGCTAAAATACAAAATCTATATAAGAAAGAAGAGAAAATTATTAACAGAATAATTTTTAGATTAAATAAATAAAAGGCAATGAATTATACAGTTCTGAACTGACCTCTAAAATGATGCCAATTAAAAATCAATCTTAATGTGAGCAAATGTTTTAAAAGGTACCTTTTCCAGGACGTGCTACATTCCTGAGAATGAACTTAAACCTGTTCCATGAACAGACCAAATTCAAGAAGTCTTGGGGCCAGTTCTCTTTTATGTCTTTATCAACGACCTGCACAAGAGGATCGAGCCCACCCTCAGTAAGTTTGCAGGTGATGCCAAGTTGGGCAGGAGTGTTGACCTGCTCGAGGGTAGGAAGGCTCTACAGAGGGATCTGGACAGGCTGGATCCATGGGCCAAGGCCAATGGGATGAGGTTCAACAAGGTCAAGTGCCGGGCCCTGCACTTGGCTCACAACAACCCCGTGCAGCGCTACAGGCCTGGGGAAGAGGGACTGGAGAGCTGCCCAGTGGGAAAGGACCCTGGGGTGTGGGTCAACAGCCAGCTAGCAAATGGAAGTCAGCAGTGTGCCCAGGTGGCCAACAGCATCCTGGCTTGTATCAGAAACCCTGTGGCCAGCCGGACTCGGAAAGTGATCCTCCCCCTGGACTCAGCTCTGGGGAGGCCCCATCTCAAATACCATCTTCAGTTTTGGGCCCCTCCTTACCAGAAAGACACTGAGGTGCCGGACCGTGTCCAGAGAAGGGCAAAGAAGCTGGTGAGGGGTCTGGAAAACAAGCCTGGTGAGGAGCTGACAATTCTGTGATTCTGTGGACTGAGGCTGTTTATGCTGGAGAAAATGAGGCTGAAAGGAGACATTATTGCTCTGATAGAAGGTTTTAGCGATATGTCGTCAGTCTCTTCTCTCAATTAACAGGCGGAGGGATGAGAGGAAATGGCCTCAAGTTTCACAAGGGAGGTTTACATTGGATATTGGGAAAACTTTCTTCACCCAAAGGGTTGTCAAGCATTGCAACAGGCTGCTCGGGGAAGTGGTGGAGTCACCATCCCCGGAGATACTTGAAAGATGTTTAAACATGGTGCTCAGGGATATGGTTCAGTGGTGGCTTTGGCAGTTAGTTTATTGTGTGGACTGGATGATCTTAAAGTTCTTCTCCAACCTAAACCACCCTATGATTTTAAGTGTGGTGGCTATCGGGTGTTAAACAGCTCTGACACTGATGTAATGGGATGAGGGATGCGAGGCTTGTGGATATGGAGGAGGTGGATCTTAAGAAAGACTGGTGAGGAGCTGACAGTTCTGTGACTGTGTGATTCTGTGGACTGGGGCTGTTTATCCTGGAGAAAATGAGGCTGAAAAGAGACATTATTGTTCTGATAGAAGGTTTTAGCAATATGTCGTCAGTCTCTTCTCTCAATTAACAGGCGGTAGGATGAGAGGAAATGGTTTCTCATCCTACCTAGGAAACGGTGATATTTAATGAGTAAAATACTAAAGTTGGTAAGACACCAATTAAGCAACTGTGAAAGAAATTTGGGGTTTTCTTTTTTTTTTATTTTGGAATAGCAGGCCTGTTCTCTCCCAGTGAGATATTGAGCAGTTCCCGCTAATGGCGATTATCAAGCTGCTCTGTGTAGGCATTTTCTCTGTAAGATTTATGAAGATGGTGAAATGTGTACAGTTCCAGTTTGTTTACGTGAACCCTGCTCGGCCGTGGCTGTCCCGAGAACTTCTTAGTGCTGCATTAGCAGTTGGGCCACTCTTGTCCCTTCTCCTCTCTACTTAAGGAGAGCTACAGAGCCTCTGCAGAGTAATTTCACTCTTTTCAACTTTTTTTTGTTTTGTTTCTTTCCAGCAGACTGTAAAATTAATTATTCATGTTTTAATAGTAGACCTGGGTTTTTAATAACAAAGTGCTCTGGGAGGGTTGGGTTTTTTTTAATATCTGTTTTGTTTTACCAAATGTATGTGTAGTGAAGCACATGAAAGGAATGATTCTCTTAAGTAATGCTCTGCCTGTGTTTATGAAGGTCATTGTTTATTCTTTCCTTCCTCTGTGCTTGGGTTATGGTCTCGGTTTTTTCTTCTTTTTTTTTTCTTCTTTTTTTTCTTTCTTCCCCTTGTGTGCCATTTTCCACCATGAGCAGTATGTGCAACTTCCCAGTCTCAGGCAAGCAGCCCTGGGAGCTGGTATCCCACTGACAGCAAGCACAAGAAGGCTTATTCTGGTAAGTCACGGGCTCTTCTTGACCCTTCTGGGAAGCAGATGCCAACCCTGGAGGCTGGTTGTGGAACAGGTTCCTGTTCCAGTCTGAGCTCCAAAGTAGCTGGAGCAGTGTTTTTGGACTGAAAGAGATAGCACGTTCTTCTCCGGCCTTTTCCCACTTGCCCTCGGTGGGGGAACAATTTCTGCAGGATCTTTGGGTCAAGAGGTAGGGTGGGGGTAGCCATGGCTAAAGAGCAGGAGCTGTTTGGATGAGTGTTGTCCCACAGGGCAGGGGACAGTCAGTCAACTGATTTATTTTTTCCTTCAAAGCACTCCCTCTGAGTGTTTGTATCAGCAGCTTCCACACACGTCCCACCTACTACATGCTCCTGCTGTATTTACATTTTCCTTTCTTAAAACGTCCCCTTGTCTGCTCAGTCCAACTTGCCACTCTCCAACAACGATCCTAAAAAATCAACGCTACTAATTGTGCAAGCTTTGAAGTGCACACCGATTCTGATGACGCAGCGGTTCTTTTCTGCTGATCCTTTCCATATCATCTTGTTTATTTAGACAATAAACTCTCCCGCATGGTATGTCTGCTCCTCTGAGTAACATCCTGAAAAAGATTGCTCCTTGGCACTGCTTCTCAGGCTTGGCCACCCTGCAGCAGCCCGGGCCTCCCAGCCAGGCTTGGCTGCGTACGCTGTAAGGACTTGTACAAGCGGCGAGCGGGGCTGTGTGAGAAAACTGATGCACAGCGTGAGAAGAACGATTCTAGGGCGCAGGGGGAATGGAGACGTGGTTCACAAGCGGTGCTACTTCAGCATACGGTCGGTTGTCAGTCGTTCCAAAAGGCTAAAGCAAGCAGGGCTTCAGTAGCACAGAAGCAGCCCACACAGCCAAATTGAGATTAAAGGGTGTCCAGAACTCTCTGTGAGCAAGAGAGGGATTTTTTTCCTCATGGAGGTAAATCAGGCAAAACAAGGAGATGCTCAGGGAGACAGAGAGGAAAGAGAGGCAGGTTGGTGGTAGGAGCCATACAAGAATAGAAGTACAGTATGAAGAACCGGGCAGGAAAAGTATAAGACAGAAAGAAAAAGTGTATTTGCAGAGGCAGTATGTTGTGAGGGACAGAAAATATGTCACGTGGGACAGAGCCAGAGGAAAACACGAGTGGGACAGGCTGAGCTGCTGCTCCAGGGTCAGCTCTGGCGCTGGCAGGCTCAGCCTGACCCAGCAGCACCGTGAATGTCCCCCAGGCCCAGTGCCCAGCCCAGCTGGACTCTGTCACAGGCGGGGGCCACCGCTGCTGCGTGATGCCTAAAAGAGTTTATTTTCAAGACATGTATGTGCTGCTCTTTCCAGCTTTAGGGCTCAAGCGGCGCGAGAGGCATCAATCTGTTTCATAACCACCTTGTATCTATAAAGCACAAGTGGGTCTGGTAGAGCGCTCTTTCTACAGCCCTTTCTTTCCCAAATTACTACCCGGGGCGGGGCTGCACAAAGGATGCTGTGGTACAAAGGATGCTGTGGTACAAAGGATGCTGTGCGGGACCCGGCTGCTTCTGCCTGCGGTGCGGGCTGGCTCACCGGTAGGCGGAGGGGCCAGCCGCGCTCCGGAGCCCCGCAGCACCACCTAGTGCCGCCCGGCCCCGCACCGGCTTCATCGACCAGTTCTGCCATAAATAGGATGTATTTATTGCAAATTATGCCCCTGTTTTGATAGGCGGCAATGACTGAAGTGGAAGGAGCAGAATAAGTGCGTGGTGTCTGCACAGTGTGTGTGGGGGGAGGGGGGCTGTTGTAACGTGTCCTACAGACAGACTCTTTTTTTAATTTATTTTTTATTTAAAGAAAAAACATCATCTGAAAACGTCTGTATCGCTAGAATACTTTAGTGCACAAAGACAGCATTGGACAGTACCTGGCCTAACTCTGGAGCTGCCCTCTTTTTTTAACAGCTCTATCACAATGTGACATCAAAGGCTAGNAAAAAAAAAAACCAACCCCAAATTCAAATATAAAACATTTTGTACAAATATATTTTCCTTTGTAGTACATAATCACTCTTAAAATACATCATTTCCTTAGTAAATGTTTGCAACAATATTAAAATAAATAAAATATCCTAGAGAAAGTTCGGTTTCATCATAAAACTGCAAACCAGAAGAGTATAAAAATTAATTTCATTATTAAAGTCTACTTCAGAGAGGTTTCTTCTTTATGGGTTGGTTTTGTTTGGGGGTTTTTTTTTGGCCAGATTAAAAATTACTCAGAGGTGCCAGACCAATGCAAGCTCTGACAGTTCCACTGCCA